>JAEQML010045054.1:0-65454 GCA_016904865.1 Pissodes strobi | reverse complement strand
ATACAGGGTGATTTATGATAAATGCCAAAAAATATTTTGTCGATTATTACAAAAACTATTAATTTTCGAGACGGAGTTTGAATTCAAAAGTTTTATATTTTTTCCGCTCTACAACATGCATGGTGTCTTCAAATTTCACCTCCGGCATTTCGTGTTCGGGCCACCACCATCAACTTAATTTTCTTAAATACGGATCTGTGTTTTTTATTTCAGATTTTAAGAGCTTGTGATGTCCCATCAATCATCAATTAATTTACAAATTTAAGTTCTACTGATTTTCATGATAAAGAAATTGAATTAATAAAAAAAGGTTTTAAACATAAACATAGTCCTAGCAATTTATCTTCTAGAAACTATGAAATATTAGATGTAGAGACAGAATTAGCGATTAACAGTATTTCCCCGTCTTTAACTAATATCAAATACGATGCATTAAAAAATTGTTAAAAAAGAATTTTTAAAATCATCTCATTTTCAACCAGAGAAACAAACAATAAAATCAATAATTGACAGGTCTATTCAAGAAAATATCATTTTTACTAAAGCAGATAAAGGCAATACGGTAGTAGCTATTTCTCGTAAAAATTACATTCAAAAAACATTAGACTTCTTAAATCCTACCGAATATAAAATATTAGATAAACACCCTACTGATATGTTTCTTAAAAACGTAAAACTTGTAATACAAAATTGTCAAAGTTTATTTAATGATAGGGACATCAACAGACTCACGTTAATGAACCCACAATCTTCTAAACTTTATTCTCTTATTAAATTACATAAGAACGGTTACCCTATTAGTCCAGTGGTATCCTTTTTCTCAGCACCTTCTTACAAATTATCTAAAAAACTCATTGAAATTCTCAATAAGCACACTAAATTTTCAGCAAGATTTCAAATTAAAAACTCATATGAATTGATTAATAAAATAAAAAACATGAAACTACCAACTAATGTCAAATTAATTTCATTTGATGTCACTAATCTATTCCCTAGTGTACCCATTCATGATACAATTAAACTAGTTGAAAAACTTCTTTCCGTAAATAATACCAACATAATTATAAAACAAGAAATTCTAGAAATATTAAAAATATGTCTTGAACAGAATTATTTTACATTTGATGGAACTGTTTATTATAGTAATGAAGGACTAATTATGTGTAATCCCCTTAGTCCATTACTAGCCGAAATATTTATGGACTCACTAGAAAACTTAATAAGTAAACACTCTAATTTTAAATAATTTCTTTACTGGTACAGATACGTCGACGATGTCTTAACTTGCTTTACAGGCACTGACAGACAATTAAATCAATTCATTGATTTTATAAATAACATACACCCGACTATAAAATTTACTATAGAGAAAGAAGTTGACAAATCCATAAATTTTCTCGATTTAACTATATCTCGGGAAAACGACCTACATGTCTTTTCTATTTTTCATAAACCAACTCATACAGACACAGTTATACACAATTCCTCATGTCATCCCATTCAG
The DNA here is from genome assembly GCA_016904865.1 of Pissodes strobi. Taxonomy (NCBI): domain Eukaryota; kingdom Metazoa; phylum Arthropoda; class Insecta; order Coleoptera; family Curculionidae; genus Pissodes; species Pissodes strobi. Next base: position 63,950 of record JAEQML010045054.1, on the reverse strand, counting down.
CATAAGTTAGCGGCATTCCACAGTATGTTACACAGATTGATTACAGTTCCATTAAATAATAATAATTTTGAAAAAGAGGTAAATATCATTAAACAAATTGCGGTGAGTGGCGTGCACACAATGAAAGCACAAATGCATTGCCTACCCTGATGTTTTGACACTTTTCATATTTTCCCATTTAATTTTAATCCCGATAATATAAATTATAATTTTACTAATAAGTATAATCCAAATTTAAAAAGCTTATCTTAAGCGCCAATTAAAATATTAATTATATTATAGAAAAACATCACAGTCTACCGCTCATATTACGCTACTTATATTAAACGGAATAATATTCTCCGACGGCAACCGCTAAAAAGCATTCCATAACAAACCAAAGGCATGCATTTATACCGTCAATACTGGATTTACTATGGAAGCGAAAAGCAGTGCTTGAAAAAAGACAGCCAAATGAAACGTTACATAAAAAGAAAAGAGACAAAGCATGCGAAGATGATGCGGGCCGCATTTTCGGAATTCGCCGACACATTAGCCGCTCGGAACAGTTCGGGTGATGCGAATTGCGACTCGTAAAGTCCCGACGTATTAGACTAATTCGTCAGCGATTTACGTATGAAGGTACTGCATGGCTGGAACCCTGCATGACATTAATAATTGTAATCATTGCATTGCTGAATAAAATTGATGTAACTGAGCTGTGAGAAACATTGATTTCAGATGAATATAAATATTAAGTTTATTAAAGCTGAGTAATCATTAAATGGACCCAAAGACATTGCCAAATGTGTGTTACAAAGATACATCCTCTAATACGATTAGGGTATAGCATGTGATTACTCACCTCTATGTTTAGAATAATGCTATTTATTTTCTTATAATTTTAGTGAAGGTTAAGGGATACACAGATCTATGAATGATTCATAATTTATTAATTTGATTACATTTAAACTGAATCCCATTACTTTGTGAAACATGTTGGTGTCATTTCTTCGGTAATGTCCAAGACGGTATTCTCATCTTGATGTAATCGAGTCCAGTATATGCTAAAATTGAACATGTCAATTAAAAGTTTGTTTTAGGTGCATAGTCACAAGTTAGGAGTATACCTGTGACACCTATTAGCATAGATTGACTGCACAATGGTTGCTACTCAAATTAATAATATCTTACCTTACTAGTTATTCCAAACTTTTCATTCAGTCGAGGCATCCTTCGTGTGTTAATTCTAATGTTATAGTATAGCAAGTAATCCATATATCATCGATTGTATTGTAATATGATTAGTTTTAGTAGAATACAGGGCCTAAAAATCAACGAATTGTTAATTGACAAAACGTAAACATGTAATTAGTTTGAGAATGCTTGTATATTTGTTAACTTAAGATATTTTATTATTGTATACATACCTGCATTATCGTGATGGATAACTCTTCTATCTTTAATTCCCTACCTGGAATTATTATTTAATTGCTTATTTGAATTAAGTGATAAATGACCGGCATTTGTTTTCATTTTTATCAGTGGTCAGCTGGGATGTGACAGGTGGTCTTCTTTTTTTAAAGTGTGGCCGGACTTGTCTTCGGAAAGCTTGAGGCGATTTCTCGTGAGTATCATGGTACAGACCGCGTGGAGCATGGAGTAAATCGGAGTCCAGCTTCAGTAAATCAAGATTCGGAACGTACTTTTGTATTTTGACGGATTGTCAGAGTATATTGGTTTTTCTTCATCTGCGACTGACTTGACACTTCTGCACGGCACGACGACCGGAAGGGTCAGACCTGTGACAGAGGCCAAATTGATTAAGGATATATATCCTTCGCCTTGTAAAAGGGATTTGAGTAAATATCAATTTGTGATGGCTCGCCAACCTAATTAGGGTTGATAATGTAGTCCTGGTGACTTTGTTCGTGGTAATTTATCCGATGACGCCGGATTTGCAAATGCCTGCTGTAAGTAAACTTTGCAGTCACATGTTTTTCATTTCTGATTTTGGAATTCTGTTATTGCAGTTGGTTCCATCTTTCGCCTAGATGATCTAGTTTGTTAAACGCCATTTAGGCCATGATTAACGTAAGTTAATTCCTGAACATTTTGGAGAATTCCTCATCACTAGGTTCCTGTTCCTGTTATCACTGATCCACTGATGCACTGATGCTCTGATTCAAATTGGAGATGTTATCTAGTAATCATCCGACCTGGGAATGATCCCGTCTGGTTTATCACTCGGCGTGAGGAATGTGTAGTCCTGTACACTAGAGATCTGGGGATCCATATAGGAGATACACATCACGGCCAGTATATTTTAATTATAATATAATCTAAATTTGATATCAATTTAAGCTTAATCTAAAATAAGGGGGAAAATTCATGAATTTTCATTAGATATAGGTATTTTACGACGAATTTAATCTTAGAATTGGCTTTTAACCTTCACATAATTATCTGATCACATCTTAGCTAGAATGCTATAACCAAATTGTATATTTGTTTATTGCAATGTGGGAGAATAAAATTTCAATTGATGAGATTTTGATCGACAATTAGAGAATGTTCGGTACTCTGTATTAAATCTAATTTTATAATTGACTTTTATTCAAATATCATTTCTTTACTCGATCATCTTTCATGTTGAACGTTTTGTGGACATTCTCAAATTGAAATCAAGGTCTCGGTAGTTTAAATCTTTCAAATTCAAAGGGTGGGGTATTTTTCAATGGTATTTTTTTAATTACATTTTTCATTTTCTTATTGATTAAAAGTTGTGTTCTATTGTCCAAGAGTGGATCTTGTCGACAAAGCAAAGCATAAACATTTAATGATGAAGGTAGAGTCGATAAGTTAAACAGTCACTCAGTAGTTTTTAATTTAATAATCTACATAACAAAAAAAAACAAATAGGTATTCTCACATTATAGTGTATTCAATTTATAATTATTTAATAAATGGTTATTAGGAGAATCAAATGTGTATCAGTATCTGTCAAAGCTATTGGTTTCTGATTTTCTTCCCAATTTAACATCTAGATAAAAAATTAGTGGCGTCCAAGATATTTGATTTAATATTATCAAGCTAAACCTTCGACGAACTCACCCCGTGTTCTCTGATGGACAGCTGCCGTTCGCCTTATGGCAATCTTAAAAGAAGGTAATTAACAACTTAACAACAATTTTCGCCATAAGGTTGCAAATAAGTGATCAAGACGAGTTTAAGGTATGTAGATTTTTATTATTTGTAGGTTATGTTTATGTCATCCATATACTTCGGTATTTACGGAAGTGTCTGCTCGATCGTCGGACGGTCGAATATTTTCAGTAATTCGAGTATAAGAAGGTCATTACTGTGAGTAATTCTGGAAAATGTTTTTTTCATAATTTTTAAACCTTTTGTGTATAGCGAAGCGATAAAATTTGGAAGGTAGGTAGATGTCATGGGGGAAATATATGTTTTGGTAGATTTGGAGAGTAATACCGTCTGTTTTTTTTAATACCTCACATTGTGTCAAAAATCGTGGTTAAAGGTCGGCAAGTCATCTAAATCACTCGTAAATTAAAATGGTTTTAATTGACGTATTATATTTTATACGATCGCCATAGCTTTTATTATTTCCAAATTATAATGCGTCAAAGTTAAATTTAGGTGAAACTTAAATATAAAAGATATTAAAATAAAAATTTCATTCATCTGTCAAATTTATGACGTTAACAATGAAAATACCTGTTTCTTATTGTTGATTTTAGCTAATCAGATACGAGTTGAACGATAATTTGCGCTTGTGCAAATTATCGATAATTTGCCCTAGTGCAGATTTATCGGTGTTCTAAATAAAACTTAAAAGGGGCATTTTGAGAAATCTATGTACGATTTATTGGGCATAATATATTATTGACAGGGGCAGTAAAAAAATATAAATGATTTATGAAATTTTCCTACGCATATCACTCGTGCATAGAAAATTCGAGATAATTTTGAACTAATACGCATTCATGCAATTTGGAGTAGGCCGAAGCACTCGTGTACTACGTGCACTCGTGCATTTGCCTGCTCTAAATTGCATTCATGTATATTTTCCTATCATCACCGATAATTTTCAATGCACTTCTTATATTATATACGAAAATTCTCAGAATATTGTGGGTCTCGGAATGTTCGTTTATATAATATTTTTGGTAGAGCTCGATGAACTCCACTCAAAAGCTATTAATACTATGCTATTATGGTTTTAAGATATGAGAACTTTAAAATTTTAAAAAATATATTTTTTGGTAAAATGTACCATTTTCAATTTATTAATCGTGATTTTTAGAAAGTACTTGAACGAAACGAACTTTTGTTTGTTGTAGAAATGGTTGACTGAATTGGAAACTGTTAGGAAAGAAACTTGAAGAGTTTCGAAAACCTTTAAGCTTGGTACTAAAAAACCACGTATAATATTCAAAAGATTATATCACTGCCACTTTAACGTAAAACAAAAAAAGAAAAATAGAAGTCGTAGAAAGAGGACTTCTAGAAATATAGACTGCCCAGCAAAATTATCGGTAACTATAAAACGACATATTTCAGACACGAAGTCGAAAAATAATGATGTTCATATGCCAAAATGGCCGTGTATTGTTGAGTTTCGGGATGAGCATAATCATAACTTAAATTCTGCTGCTGCGCTTAGAGAACGACCACTTGCTCCGGATGTAAAGAATCGTATTACCGAACTGTTTGAGAAAGGTCACTCAGTTGCTTCTGCGTATCATTCTTACTTTTTATCAATGATGGAGGAACATGGCGACAACTGTGAAAATATTGTTATGGATAGACACTTTACTCCCACTAAGACTGATATAGAATCCTTATGGAAAATCCATTTCAAAAAAAAAAAAATAAGGCGAAAGATCTGGAGAAAGTATGTTATTTCACTTAGATAATATGCTTAGGTCGTTATCAGAGAAAAACGGTACACTCTTCAAAATAATTCGAATGCAAGACCATTATGCTGTTGCACTCTGCACACCAATCATGCAGAGAGTTGCAATGCTTTACCAGTCGTCAGAGATTATGTTCGTTGATTCCACGGGCAACTGTGATACACAAAATCACAAAGTGTACTACTTTATAACACAGTCCGCTATTGGAGGATTACCTTTGGGCTGCATCCGAGTAGCAGCCAAGAATCAAATGTATTCTTAGAAGCCGTGCGTGCCCTTTATGCCATTTTCCCCATTAAAATTAAACCAAAAGTTATTTTTACGGATGACGATTTAGCCGAAAAAAACGCTTTAAAAAATATATGGCCTGATTCATGTCTCTTGTTGTGTACTTTCCACGTTTTGAAAGCCTGTTGGAAGTGGCTTAAAACAAGAAAGAATAAAGTTTCCTCAAATGATGTGCAAATATGTTACAAATGCTTTCGGAATATTCTTGTATCCAAATCATATGAAGATCTAGAAAAGTCATGTTTGCAGTTTATTGAAAATTGCAAGTATGATAATTTCACAAATTATGTAAGTAAAATGATGGAAAGAGCTGACACTAGGTGCCTTTTATATCGACAACATTTACCACTAAGAGGAAGTGACACAAATAATTACATAGAAGTGATATTTAGATTGCTTAAAGATATACCTTTGGAAAGGACCAAAGCGTTCAATTTACCTCAACTATGTGATTTTATTACTACTAACTTTGAATCTTATTATAAGCAACGAATTTTAGATATTCTACTAAAGCGAGCATCTAAGACGGTTATTAGTCGTTATTTGCCTGGTGAAAAGGACGTGGCTGCTGAAGATATAATACAACTTAATGACTTTGAATATGAAGTAAAGAGTCAGAGCGATAAAAGTGTCACCTACTTCGTTGATTTTTTAATTTTCAAGTGTACGTGTCCACAGGGATTCACTGGTAAGCACTGTAAGCGCCAGCCAGCGGTCGTCAAAAAATTTAATATACATTCAGTTTTTAACACGTTAGCTTTGGAAGTTAAATGTCATCTTTACCAGATTGCAACCGGAAAGCAAGCAGGCAAGCAGCTATTTTCACCAATTGAAGACATTTCAATGGAGCAGAAAACTAATGAAGATGTTAATACAGGCCCAGCTTCTTCACAAAATGTAAATTTTGTTATGAAAGTTGATGCTGATAAAAATAATATTGATGGCATTATCACGTACGAACATAATGATATTGCCGAAATAAAGGAAAAATGGAAACGCATTCACAAAAAATCATGGGACATTTGGAAAGAATCCCATCAATATTTTATCCTGCTATTAAAGCATATTTAAACAATTGTGATAAATATGCTAACTCAGAGCAGACTTTGTTATTTGTTTTTATACAGCCTTCAAATACAAAGGTATGGTGTGTAAGAAGAAACGACCGCAAGCTACACGAAGAAGAGGTAAGCATATCTCTGTACAGCCTACATCAATTGGTGGTAGAAAGACAGCAATGGGAGGAAAGAAAGCAATATGCAGTGGAAGAAAATCACATCAATTTAAAAGAGCAGCTTGGAAAGCACCCCACTCTTTAGTGAAGTGTGTTGAAAATAATGTAGGTTTAGGGGGTAATAAATCCAAAAAATGAAGGTACCGTTGCTGCAATACTTAATATTTTGTACTTTTCTAGATTTTTTTAATTAGTTAATAAACGCTGCTAAGGATTTTTCGGTTTATTTTACTAATACCTACAGGTGGATGACCAATTATGACCAATTATTATACGTTTATGGAGAACTAAATAACTGATAATTTTGAATATTTGACTGCCGGGAAAAACGACCATGATCTACAGTTTATAAATATTTTTGACCATGCGGTGTTGACGCTTCTACTCTGCTCTAAACCGATGGCAAGATCGCTATTTTAAATAGAATATTATTGGATTTTTGAATTCTACGTAAAATTTTAAACTCATTTCATGTATAATATTCTTAAGCCAATTTCAGCCGTTTTAAAGGTACAAACAATTGAAAGTAAGCATTTTTTCCAATTTATCCAATTACACTGGCAAAATTATTGAAAATAGGAGAAAACGAATTTTACATTCCTATTTTAACTTTTCTAAAGCTGCCTGATGATGTAACTCAGAAGTTGGTAGGTACCATGAGTTCCAAATTTGGTACTTCAGTTGGTACCATCATTTATGGCCTTCAGATAGCTCTTAAGTAGTTAAGATAGGTGAAATTCCTTTTTCCTCTTTTCAATCGTTTTGCCACTATAATTGGATAAAGTGGGAAAAATGCTGATTTTCAATTGCTTATAACTTAAAAACGGTTGAATTTAGGTATAGGACATTACACATGAAATGTGCTTAAAATTTTGCGTAGAATCCAAAAATACAATAATATACAGGGTGTTCTACATAAAATGCGATGTTGCCTCCGACTTAGAGTAGAAGCGGCCACACCGCATGGTCCAAGATATGTTTAAACTGTAGATCATGGTCGTTTATCTCGATTACTAAATTTTCAAAATCACTTGCTGTTTAGTTCTCCATAAACTTTTAATAGGCCGTCCACCGTGGCACACCCTGTATGTATCTATTTCTAAATAAAAAAGTTGGTATGCTGCATGCTGCGATAATTTCAAAAGTATTGAGTAGCTGTAACGACAGAAGTATAATTTACCATAACATGACTAATGCCTTTATTTACGGCAATTTTTCCATACTCGCTGTACGCTTATAAATAAATAATAAATGTTTCATATTACGAGTAGATTTGTACTTTGTATATTCTCATAGACATTCCAGATATTAGACAATACTAACATTTTTCGGATATTCTGGATATAGCACGTTTGGATCAATATTTATTAAAAATTAAAACAATACTTAGGTATACATTGGCATTATGTTTCGCGTTTCGACATTTTGTAAATCTTAGACGCATTAGTTCAATACGTCGTTACTTTAGGAATGCGATTCGCGCATCCGAACTGTTCAATATTTCGTAAATCGCCGACGAATTAGTCCAATACGTCGGGACTTTACGAGTCTGCAATTCGCATCGCCCGACCTGTTCCGAGTGGCTAATGTGTCGGCGAATTCCGAAAATGCGTCCGGGCCGACCGAGGCGACGCAACGATATGTGCTGTTGCCAAAATGTGCTCTCTTTAATTAATATTTTGATTTGATAGACATTCTTTTTACCAAGGATAATATTGTTATTGTTTTTTTGCGCTTTAGTAATTGGTTTGAAAGCGATTACCGGTTACATCATTACAGGGTTTGGTTAAGAAAGCTTTATTATTTAATAATGTTTAAAATTACAGTACATGGAGCATCCCTAAATTTATTAATATTTCGATATCTGGATATTAATAATGCCATGCATTTTTTTTGCAAGAAACTGAAACCCGATAATACAACACCGGCATTCGCCAGCCATAAATAAGAATAATCTCAGGTTCCCTTTCCCATGTGCCCTATTCTTGTGTGAGATTGGGATTTGACGCCCTGCGCTTTTAGTTATAGTTTTGACAGTTTAGTTAGTTTAGTATCCATACAAGGGGTTGTTGTTTTCTTTGTGGGTTAGTTTTATTGGTTAGAAAGAAAACATCGATATTTTAATAAAAAAATTCATGACAATTATTAGTGGCTCTGCAGGTGTCGTCAATTAAAATTATTGTTGGCTATGCTTGCTCTTTGGCGAAGAAGGAAATTGTAGAGTAAACGTGGGTATATTGATGTAAATAATGTGTCAAATGTCTCAGAAAAACAATGCCAGTCCACTAACCATTTACAGCGCGTTCTCTTTGCATAGTTTTAGCGAAACTCGAATTGGAAAGCCTACATTTTTTGGAGTCTCAAAATGGACGTTTTTGGGCGAGGCATCTGAAAAAAAATTCTACCTACGGCGGCGCCTGCAGCGGGCTTATTCCTTCTGTATCATTTTCTATTATGCTGCCTACCCTCCCCTAAATGGCACTGCACGCCACTGATTGCGGTCAACAATGGATACACCTCTCAAATAATAAACTTTTAAACAAAAAAACTATATAAAAAAGCATTAAATCTTGTTTTTCCAATGACTAAAGATACCACAAAAAAGTTTGCTCTCATTACCTATATAGGTCAAATTAGCAACTATATAGCAAAGTTTCTAAAACAATCATTTGACATCAATGTCGCCTTTAAAACTAATAACTCAATAGGAAAATATATAAAACAGAAAAATCAAATAAATCAGGAGTATATAAACTATCATGTAATGACTGCCCAAAAATTTATATTGGCCAATCGGGTAGAAATTTTTCTAAAAGGATAAAAGAACATTTTAGAAGTTTCATTAATCATAAGACAGATTCTCATTATTCAAATCAATATAATCATAATTTCGATCATAATTTCAAAATTTTGCACACTGAGAATAAAGGTATTAGATTAAATCTGTTGGAGTCCCTTGAAATTAATAAATTTAAAAACACAGAAGTTTTGCTAAATTGTCAATTAGACCTAAATAGATCACCCTTGTTAAATCTATTTTAAAAACCCCCTTTTTTGTTAAACCATTTATTATACCTATATAACCCTTATTTACCGAACCTAATTTTATTGCTTGCATAAAAATAAAGAAAAACCAAGTCTGTAGAACTGATAGGGCGACAACAACATTTTGTAATACTGCCATTCATTCTTGATAAAGCTACTGTGTAGTGAAACATGTCGAATGACAATTAGTTAATTCGAGTTTCAATTATAGCGCAATTTTAAGTAAAATTGTGTTTTACTTGTTTATATCTTATGAAAAAAAAGTAATAAAACCCCTCATACTACTACTGTCTGTTATAACAGATGCTAGTTTCTTAGGTTATGTTGTATCAAAAATACACTTGTCTTGAATATAACATCAAATATGTTATAAATTTCATATCATTTCTTTAGATAAATAGCTGCTAAATAAAAAAAAACGTTTTTAAAATATAAAAATACTTACTCCCATTTCGCCATGTTTTTCAAAAATATACAATTACAAATAAAAATCGAGCTCTTTTGCAAACCACTAGTCGAAAACAAAGTAAATAAAGCAAATAGGTTATCTCATAATAGCAAAATTTTTGTTAAATCGATATTTGTTTGGTGTATGTTATAACATACGGTAGCTGTAAAACTAAAGTTTTCCGGGCGTGGTCGATTTTGGTTTCCTCCAAAGCTTTCAACTGCAGCTGCGGCAGTCATCTTCAGTGGCGCCGTGGTCGCGGGAGAAGTGTACGATGTGTGGCGTCCGAGGTGGTACCACCTCGGACGCCTCATCGTGCACTTCGACCACGGCCTACCAGCCCGGAAAACTTTAGTTTTAATGATAATAGCCGTGAAAGCCTACGTAATTTTATACGGTAATTGTATTTGAGTTAACTGCCCGTGTATAATCGTCCTAAAGTTAATATTACTATTAATTATTATTAATATTGCTATTAAATCTTCAGTTTTTCTCTGCAAAGACTTTTCTGTCTTACCTACTTGTATATTGTTTCTAAAGAGTATAGTAATTATAATTTCTCTCCTACTGCCAATCTAATTTTTGATACCAGTTGCATTTTTTGTTTCTCTGGCCTATTTGTTAAAAACTGGCTACTGATTTTATCTCTCTATTTTTGAAGTAAAACTTCTTAAACTTAAATGCCCTAGCCTCGGATTTGGTTAAAAAGTAGTGTTTTTTAATATATCACTTAATTAACAAAAAGGGAAGGCCTAAATGAAAAAAAAATATTCTTCATAAAACTTTCGCTTATGTCTTGACAAGATAATAGAGTAAACCCCATATTTTTATCTTGTAAACTAACAAAGATTTCACAATAATTAAACGCCCTAGATTTATACATATCTTAACGGATTTAGTTAAAAAGTAGTTTATTTAAATATAACACTCAATTAACACAAAGTGAAGGCATAAATGAGAAAAAACTATTCTTCATAAAAGTTTCGCTTATGTCTTGACAAGGTAATAGAGCCTTCCCTTTTTGTTAATTGAGTGGAATATTGAAAAAAACTACTTTTTAACCAAATCCGTTACGATATGTAAAAGGCTAGGGCGTTTAAGTTTAAGAAGTTTCACTTCAGATATGCGCACATAGTGCACATGCTTTTTTTCCTCCTTGCAATAATTAGTAGCTTATTATTCGCCGCTGCAGGCAAATGCCTACCTTTAGAACTCAAATAGAACTGATGTGTTTTGGAACATGTATTGTCATTGTCTGTGTAATACGCCATTCAATAAGCAAAAATTAGGTTAAACGGATTTACAGACGACTGGCCCTCGTAATTTTAAATATTCAAAAATTAAGATGACTTTGTTGTATCACCTGTTTTATATTGTTTTGTAATGTTGCGAAATAAGTACTGCACTGGGTCATGGTAGAATACGTTTCAGATAATGATATTGTGGTGTGAAAACTAACTGTACCAATAAAAACAATGGTGTATGACTTAATTTTAATTGGTTACCGAAAAGCAATGACAATTAAAGTATAATAATAATAGTATAGTTTTGTGCAATGTAAATGAGAAAATTGTATTTATATTTTATTTGAAATAAGAGCAGACAAGCATATTTCGTAATGTTTACCTTTTCTATAAGTACTTCTCATATTATAATTATACTCTGACATATGTACGAACATTAGGTAATGATATATTTACTTGCTATATGGATAACATTTTTATTAACCGACTTCAGTAAATTATGATTTTGTCAATAGTTGTTTCTTAACTAATAATGCTAAATGACGCCCACAAAAGAAACCATGTGTTTTACTTTATATATTAAATTTGATTTTTTCCACTAATGCCGGAAAATGGTGTAATTTATTAAAATTTCAAAAAAGAAAGATATTTTTTCATGTTTTATTTCTGTACTTATATAGCAATTTTTAACTTAATGCATTTGCATTACTTTATCATATGGAGGATACATATAACCGTTATTATCCTCTGTTTGTTTATTTAATAATGCTATTGAAATCTGGTAAACTTCCCTTCAATCAATAATGAAACTGCTTTTCTGGAGTTAGTCTAGTTACTAGACTAACTACTAAACTGGACTCTTGTATATGTATTTTTTTGTTCTAAAAGGGCTGTTGAATATTTAGTTAATTTGATGAATCTCCATGTATTGATTTAATTACTTTTACTGCTTCTAATTTTTGTTGCTTTCGATAACCAATTTGGGCTGTGAAGTCCAATTGTTGTGGCGGAAAATTTTCTCGCAGATATGTCATTTTCAATCTTTTAGTTTATTCACAGCAATCTTCAAAATCTAGTATTTTTCGACCACTCATAACTTTATATATTTTTTTAATTCGTCTGTAACCATTCGGTGTTATTTAATACAAATCTATCTTTTGTTCTATTTGATGTAATCCGTTTATTCTTAAATTTATAGTAAAATTTATTTAGATTGTACTTTGCATCATTTTGCAAGATAGCATATCCAGTGTGGTTAAAATTTTTTTTCTCCGATTGACAGCAAATATTAATTTTGCAGACACATATCAATCACCAAAGTATTACTTTTCCTGCCTTGGCAGCAAAGTGAGTACTTTGCTGCCTAGGCAGCAAAGTGATTAGTCTCCATGGGAATCAAACGTTTGACATAAGTTGTCAAACTATAATTATTATTCTGGACATATACATTTCCATAGCAACCAACTGTTCCAACAATTGCGATTTCTATAAAATTTTAATTTATCACTACAGGAAAAATAAAAAGATTGTGGGATTTGTAATAATTTGCAAATATACAATATACATATATCATTATAAACAATTGGAGAAAAAATTATATGTTCAACTCAGCAGCAAAGTAGATTGACTGCCTTAGCTGAATACTGATAAACTATCAGCCGCGGCAGTCAATCTACTACTTTGCGGCCTAGTAAAACAAATAGTATATTATTTTATATGGAGGAAAAGTGATACTTTTCATGGCGCGCTCGTGTTTAACAGCCGAACGGAGTGAGGCTGGTAATAGGGAGCAAGCCATGAAAAGTAACTTTTCCTCCAAATAAAATATGCTGTTTTTTCTTCAAATGTCGACAAATTAATGCAAAAACATTTCTTTTTAATAGTAATAATATCTAATTATTATTAAAGATAAATGGGTTCGCAAGGCGGCTTAGACCACGGTCGTAGGTGGCCTTGCTTAGACCGGTGTCGGTGAATATAATGTAACATAAAGCTGTCAATGGACACTGTCAACAATAATTATTTTTTTAAGATTGCGTCTCCGATTGCGTTTTAATTCCGTAGTGATAATCAGTTATTGAGTTAAGTTCGATTAAATAATAACCAATTTGTTCCTAAATTAGTGATTTTTAGAAATGCAGTCACAAATTGAGTGATAAATACAAATTGTAGTTTAATAAATCTTGAGTTGTTGACGCTTATTTTGTTGTCTGTTTGTATTGTATCTATGTTGCTATGACAACACTTTTACCTCCGCCGGCGGAAAAGTGAAAAGTAAAGCTCCGGCGGAGGAAAAACGAAACTTCACGGCCGTCTACACAGTCAAGTAATGACGGATTTACTGACGTTTGAAGAAAATAACTATTTTCTCGTAGTCGAGTAAAGGACCCCGCACACTTTTAATGGGATTTTAAAGAATGACGGAATTTGATGAAACTTTAGTAGGTTGTAGTTCTTGGCCTCCTGATGAAAATGTCCCATGGACCAAAAACGATCCTATGACTGGTTTCCGAGATACAGTGGCGGCGGCAAGTAGGGGTTCCTTGGAAAACATAAATAAATTAATTTTTATATTATGTGGCTGTGTTAGGTGTCACGCGATAATTTTTATGTACAGGGGGTACTAAAACGGGGTTTGAGTGCATTTTGCCAACGATTCCAAACCCCAACATAGTACAGGGGGTACTCAAAAAGAATAAGTATTTTTATTTGTTTTTACTTTCTAAAAACTGACAAAAGCCAACCTTAGCTTGCGAAAACCATAAAATATATATTTTTTCTAATTAAGTAATTATTTATATACTAACAAAAAGTGGTATGTATGTACAATGTTATTTAAAAATTGAACATTTTAAATGATTTCTGGTAAGATATTTTCTTCGAGATTTCCAACACCTTCGACACACTCTAGAGCATTATACCTTGGATATCTAACTATATCTTGATGTCGAGCATAACTTAAATACCAAATAACACTTGCAATGTGGCAGCACATACCTACCACTCGTGCTCCGGTTGCACAAGTGCAGTAGTACCCCTTTATTTCGTTACGTGTACTGTTGTATTTAACAAATAGTTGATATTTTGTTGCGTTTTTGTGTTTGGAAAAAATCCTGACTCTTATTAAGTTATTTATGTTTAGCCCTGTATCTATTTGCATAAGATGACCCCTATGTTCCCTGGGGGTTGAGAATCCTACCAGGCGCGTCCCCAGGTGGCGGATAGGGGAGGGCCATAGTGCTTCGGTGCTATGGCCTGGAGTGTCATAAGATGGCCCACCGGGAATAAAACCCTGGCTTGGGCTATGGCGGAAGCACTCCCGCGGACCGGCTCCCACGTATTTGTGCCGTGCGTGGCGACCCGTGTCGTCAGATGAAGGAATCCTGGAGGTTGAGCAGGCCGCAACACACCTCTTCGGTCCGGAGTTCGGCTAGATGGGCGGTCGGGAACTAACCCACTCCCGATCAATCGGCTATGTCGTCCCGTCATAGGGCCGACAGGGTGAGTCTTTAGAGGCAGAGGGGGCGCGTAGGGGGCTGCGGACCCGTGGCGGTATTGGTCTGGCGCCGCCGTCCTGGTGCAGCACAACCCTCTCACTGCGTTGCTTCGCCTTGGAGACTACATCCTCCTGACAACCCTGGTGTCTGCATGGGATATTGCCATGCAGCTCCCCCGACTGGGACTCCGTGGTGGGTGGGGAGTCAGGAGAACGAAATCTTTAATATCCCTTATAGACAAAGACAACCCCCTCATCCGAGGGCCGGGTCAAACCAAAATCCCGTAGAGGGAAACGAATATGCGGGGCCGAAGCCAAGAGAAGGCTAAGGCAACGTGAGGAGGAGGCTGCGAAGACTGCGGGTGTGCCACCTTCTAAAAGAGACCAAAATCTCTCTAAGAAGGCTGAGAGCCACAAAAGTCTTCCAACCCCAAATGCTGAGCCTTCTAGGAGACCGCCTCCCTTAAAGGAGGCTGGACACCACAAGGTCAAACCACAACCACGGAAGGATGTGCACCCACAAGGTGTGCCACCTTCCAAAAAACGCAACCGGTCGGGAACCTCCTCAGAATCCACCCCTAAATCCCTCAAACGGGTTAAACAGGGTGCTGGACCTGGTGGAGTGATCCCAACGGGATACAAAGAGGCAGCCATGAGTCACCTCAGGGTTGCCATACTTGACAAGGACAACCCTTACGGAAGAATTCCGTCAGAGAGGGAGGCCCTATTTAAAAACCTGATGACCGAGGAGCTGGACAAAATTTTACTGTCACCCTCTGCTAGCAGTTCGAAGCCGCCAGCGTTTCGCTCGTGGATACACTCCGGTGAAATCATCAGAGTAGTCTGCGAAGACGACGATACGCTGGCATGGCTCACGGAAGCCATCAGCAAATTGAAGCCCTGGGAGAACGCCACCCTTGCTGTCGTTCGCGTGGATCGACTGCCAAGGCTGACGAAGGCTTCTCTCTGGATCCCCCTAGAGGCAGACGCTGCCTACGGGGAGAAGAACATTGTCCTTCGTCGCCTGGCAGGACAGAACCCGGCACTAAACGTCGGCAAGTGGTGCTTCTTCCACCATGAGGCCAAAAATGAGCCGAAAGGCCACCTCCTCGTCTTCGGTGTCGGAGACGAGGACATGGCCACTCTAAGGTCGAGATCGATGAGGTTGAACTACATCTTCACCTCCCTCGTACTTAGAGTACGGCCTGACAAACCTGGGGCACCCTCTGTTGAGGACCCCAAAATCAGTAAACCAGCTCAGGAGCCTATGGAGACTGAAGCTGGAGGGGTTGAGCCGTCGAGAACGACTGAAGCCGCCACCCCAATGGACGAGGAGGCTCTCCTGGAGGAGGACATCGAAATTGATAGCCCTGAGCTGGCAAAAGGAAGGGTTCATCAACCGAACCAACCCTACAAATAACCCAATGGCGGGTTCAGTTAGCATAGTTCAGTGCAATCTGCATCATAACCGGGCTGCGACGGCAGTTCTCTGTCGCCACCTGGACGAAACGCAGAATGCACTGGCCTTGATCCAGGAACCCTGGGTAGTGAAATCCAGGGTAACTGGACTAACCAGACTAAGTGGGCGCATCTTTAGCCTACCCACAACAGAAAGACCGAGGACTGCAATATATGTACCTCAGAACATTAAAGCCCAGCCTTTAAATCACTTGTCCACTTCTGACCTAACGGCCGTGAAGATGGAATATGTATTGGCCGGCAAAACTAACTTTGTAGTCTTAGTTGCAGTGTACCTCCCCCAGGACTCGGCTACACTGCCTCCCACGAGGGAAATGGAGGACCTGATAGCACACTGCCAGAACCAGAAATGGGAGGTCATTTTGGGCTGTAACGCTAACGCACACCATGTGACCTGGGGCAACGAAGACAACAATGCTAGAGGTAAATCACTTTATGATTACATTACAGGTAGCAACCTCAACATTCTCAATAGAGGTACTGCACCAACCTTTATTAACTCCAAGAGTCAAACCATAATTGATATAACACTTGCCTCGGCGGGCATATCTCAATTAGTCATAAACTGGCATGTCTCTGACAGGGTCACCATGTCATATCATCGCTGGTTAAAATTTGAGCTTAGCTCAATAAAGGCGCCCAGGAAACTTTTTAGGGATCCCCGAAGGACGGATCGAGCTCAGTTCCTCGTCCGGCTTCGGGAGAACCTACGGGAAGTGGAGGGGAATACGCCTAAAGACAATGACGGCCTGGAAAGTCGCATGCTAGGCCTACAGACCGCCATAACTAAAGCCTTTGAAAAATCTTGCCCTCTTGAGGCATCACAACAACAGCCAGGGGAAGCCACAAAATGGGGGAACAAAGAGCTGGGAGAACTCAAGAGGACAGCGAGAAAATCTTTCAACAGAGCAAAAAGAACTAGAACTCAAGCCGACTGGAAGCAATACAGCACCAATCTGCGGGAGTTTAAAAAACTAGTAAGGAAAAAACAGAAGGAGGCCTGGAGGGTCTACTGTGAGGAGATCGAAGATCACTCGCAGACTGCACGGCTCTACAAGGTCCTCGCAAAAGACAAAGATCGCGATCTAGGTCTACTAACAAGGGAGGACGGCACTAAGACCGCTAACCTACAAGAGAGTCTTGAACTGCTTATGCAGACCCATTTCCCTAGTTCGTCGGTAACAGACGACAGGAACTGGCCAGACGAGACAAACCTTCAACCTACTGATCTGGACTGGCAAAGTACCAACCAAATAGTTAGTGAAGACAAGATACGATGGGCAGTACTAAGCTTCTCACCCCTCAAATCGCCAGGTACTGACGGCATCCGTCCAGCTCTCCTACAGTGGGGCTTGGACGAGTTACTGCCGCACTTGGTAAAGGTCTTCTGGGCATGCCTAGCGCTGCGCTACATCCCGAAGGCATGGAGAGAAGTAAGAGTGGTGCTCATACCAAAAGCAGGAAGGATGGATTACACTGTCCCCAAAGCCTATCGACCAATCAGCCTAACATCCTTTGTGCTAAAAACTCTGGAGAGGCTGTGTGAGCGATATTTGAGGGACTGCGTACTGGTCAACCGACCGCTGCATCCCAACCAACATGCGTACACTACGGGAAGATCGACCGACACGGCCTTGCATTCAGCAGTGAGCCGGATAGAGAGATCGCTGGACAATAATGAGTTCACCTTAGGTGTATTTATTGATATTGAAGGTGCGTTTGATAAAACCACCTTTGGAAAAATTAATGCTGCCTTAACAAACAGGGGCGTCCCTCCTGCTGTCAGTGGCTGGATTTTTAACATGCTCTCGAAGAGACGCGTGCAAATAAAGGTGGAAGATACTGTAGTGAGAGGCATCGTTGCCAGAGGTTGCCCGCAGGGAGGCGTTCTGTCGCCACTGCTATGGAACCTTGTTCTCGACAGCCTCTTGCATCGCCTCAACTCAGATGGATTCTACACCAATGCATATGCAGACGATCTTACGATACTGCTCAACGGAAAGTTTGAAGGAGTTCTGTGCAATCGAATGCAGAGTGCCCTTCGCTTAGTCGAAAAGTGGTGCAGGGAGCACTCCCTGTCTGTAAACCCCAGGAAGACGGAGATGGTACTCTTCATCCGAAAAAGGAGGATGGAGCCACTGCGACCTCCGACCCTCCTAAACACACAACTAAATTTTGCATCTGAGGTAAAATACCTTGGGGTCACCTTCGATGCTAAATTAACCTGGAATCTTCACTTAGAACGAAGACTAAAGAAGGCATACATCTCTTATGAATAGTGCCGCAAGACCGTGGGTAAAACCTGGAGGATGAAACCCAGGGTCGTAATGTGGATCTATACTGCCATCATAAGACCTATGATTGCCTATGGAGCCGTAGTTTGGTGGCCCAAGAGTCAACAAAAAACGGCAATGCTTAAGCTCAGTCAGGTACAGAGAACTGCCTGCCTAACTGTAACGGGAGCTATGAGAACAACCCCAACCAGAGCCATGGAAGTAATGTTGTGCCTGCCTCCCCTAGATATTTATCTGAGGGAGGTGGCTCTGACTGCATTGCTAAGGCTCAAAGTCGTTGGTGTGCAACCTAGCATAGAATGTGGAGATATTAGACGCCACCTATGGGAAGGGGCAGTCGTAAGACTGCCACTACTGCAGGTAAGTGCAGATAGCATACCTCCCAAGTTTGTCTTCGACAGACTATATGATGTACAAATAAAACCATTTGAGCCTATAACCGAAGGTGCGGTTAACATTTTCGTGGATGGCTCAAAAACCAAGGAAGGAGCAGGCTGTGGAATTTACTCCCGAAGCTTGCGAATTGAACTTAAATGGCCTATGGAGGGACCCGCAAGCATAGTTCAGTCTAAAATTGCTGCAATACCCATAGCCGCAAAAGAGATTGTTCGCAGGAATACTGAGAACAAGAATATTAAAATCTACACGGATAGTAGACAAGCACTACTGGCCTTGAAAAGTTGTAAACTTACAGCCAGGTCAGTACTAGAATGTCATAATTCACTGGAGGATGCTGCCCGCAAAAACAGAATTTCTGTGTGCTGGGTTAAAGGACATGCACAGTGCGAAGGTAAAAAATCAGCGGACAAATTGGCTAGAAAGGCAGCCGGTTCAAACATTATCGGAGCCGGCCCTTCAAACCTACCTGTCGCGACGACGATACATATGATAAAAAGATCACCCATGAAGACTTTAGGGCAAGATGGGACGAAACAACTAACTGTCGACTGGCCGGGGAGTTTTTAAGCTACCCTAATGAGTCTGCAGCAAAAGCATACCTGGATATGTCAAGGAAGACCCTACGACTCATGGTGGGGATTCTGACTGGACACTGCCAGCTAAGGAATCATCTCCACACAATGAGATTATGCAAGACACCTCTATGCAGAGGCTGTGAACAGGAGGACGAAACAGTAGAGCATCTGCTCTGCGATTGCGACGCTGTTTCGGAACTAAGGGAATTCATTTTGGGAGAACGATGGCCAACCATGGCTTTTCTTAGAACAGCCTCCGCGGGCAACATCGCCACCTTTTTTACAACACTAGGCTGGACGATGGCCTAGATGGATTGGTTGACCTGGAGAGGACGCACAGGGGTTCCAATGGGGCCTAAGTGCCGCGGCCTTTTTCAAGGCCACCCTCTCACCATTTCCAGATTCCAGACCCCTATGTTCTCCAGTATTGTCCTCTATATATGAGGGTGACATAGTTAACTGAAACACTCCATATGTAAGGTGTCGTAAGTCTGCAAGATCTAATATGGGAAATTCCAATGGATCATTTTCTAGTTCCTGCCATACTCCCCATCTTCTAATTAAAGTGTTGTAGGTGGTTCGGCTCTTGGGCTTTTTGACGCATTCCATTAGCTAGTTCAACAGTAGCATCAGCCATGTTGATACCTATTAATGGGTTTTTCAATTGATTTTAGACCATTTAGCAATGGAGAGAGAAGCATGTGTTGGTCATTTAAATGTCCCTGGCATACTTTAGATTCTTCGGGAACATATATGTCACTTTTTAAAAATTTCAAAAAAGAAAGAGTTTTTTTTAATTATTTGTGCATTGCTTAATAGGTATCATCCTTTAATCAACATGGCTGATGCTACTGTTGATCTAGCTAATGAAATGCGTCAAAAAGCCCAAGACCCAAACCACCTACAACATTTTATTAAATTTAGATCTTGCAGACTTACGACACTTTACATTTGGAGTGTTTAAGTTAAAGATGTCACCCTCATTTATATATTTAGGACAATATTGAAGAACATAGGGGTCATCTTATGCAAATAGATACAGGGCTAAACATAAATAATTTAATGTCAGTATTTTTTTCCAGGCACATAAATGCAACAAAATATCAACTATTTGTTAAATACAACAATACACGCCACGAAATAAAGGGGTACTACTGCATTTGTGCAACCGGAGCTCGAGTGGTAGGTAAGTGCTGCCACATTGCAAGTGTTATTTGGTATTTAAGTTATGCTCGACATCAAGATATAGTTAAATATCCAAGCACTAATTCTCTAGAGTGTGTCGAAGATCTCGAAGAAAATATCTTACCCGAAATTATTTAAAATGTTCAATTTTTAAATAACATTGTACATAGATACCACTTTGTTAGTATATAAGTATATAAATAATTACTTAATTAGAAAAAATATATATTTTATGATTTTCGCAAGCTAAAGTTGGCTTTTGTTAGTTTTTAGTAAGAATAAAAACAAATAACCCCTTTTTAAGTACCCCTAGTACTATGTTGGGGTTTGGAACCTTCGACACTCAAACCCCGTTTTAGTACCTCCTGTACCTAAAAATTATCGCGTGACATCTAACACAGCCAGTTAAGATAAAAAAAAATAATTTATTTATGTTTTCCAAGGAACCCCTACCCGCCACTGTATTTCGGACCAGTCATAGGATCGTTTTGGGCCCATAGGACATTTTCATCAAGAGGCCAAGAACTACAACATACTAAAGTTTCATCAAAGTCATTCTTTAAAATCCCATTAAAAGTGTGCGAGGTCCTTTGGTATTTAAGACTTTTTCAGGAAAACTTATGACAAATTCAAACAACTCTTTTTAGCTCGACGACAAAGCAGGTTGGCTTAGATCTAGAAAGAATGAAATTAGTCGGTAAAGCTCTTTACCCGATACTTCCTCGTAGTTGCTTTTAGACAAATATTGTACTTCCCTTTCTTCTAGATTATTTATTGTGGAGGGAAAGTTAAATTTTGTAATTATTCAAACGTTCAAAACGAGAGATAGAAGATCAGAAAAATGATTTAATTACTCATTATCTTATTTTAATCAGAAGAAAGGGTTATATAGCTGATATTTAATTTATTAATAAAAAAAATATTTTATTCAAGGCGTATAAAAATAAGATATTAAACCATCACCATTTATATTGGGGGAGTGGGGGGAAAGTTTGGTAGAGTTTTTTCGGTTACGACATATAAGAAGACAGTAGAAAATATAAACAAACTAGGTGCAATAGAAACATGGTGAAAACATTAACAAAATATTCTTTGAATTTTATTGTACAAAAAATGTAGGAGAAAAAATAAAACTAATTAGTGTATTGTCTTGTTCCATTCATAAAGTAACCACTAAACTTATGATTTTCAGTTTATAGCCAGAGTATGGCTTGATTGTCCTCCTTTATATAAATTTTTATTATTTCGCTCTAACACACATCTTCTAATCACATTCAAGCTAAAGCAATCTTAAGCTAGCTAAATCTTAAGTAAGTAGTCAAGTATGGCATTGTGCGCCATTTTGTAACGAAATACTAGTTGTTCAAATGCATGAGCCTCGTTTTAATTTTTTCAGGGGGTAGGTTGTCTCTATTATTGCCTAAAATTTTTTTGGGCGCCAGAGTTCCTAGAGACAATGCGAACTGAATATGAATACTTAAATATAAATAACTATAAAGATAAAAATGTCAGAAATTTGCCTTTATAATTCGCAATGTCTCACAGACCTCTATCCTGCGATAAATTAAAGAAATCAATTAAAAACAAGTTAAGTATTAACTATAAAATTAAATTACAAATATAATTGATGAAATTATTGACTTAGTAATGAAAATTAAAATTAATGTGAAATATTTAAAAATTTAATTGTGACAGATTTAAAATAATTATACAGTTGGTCTTTACAATATGTTTATCTTCTGACTGACTGATACTGAGCTTCGTCCAATTATTCTGTAACCATGCGATCATATTGGGACCAAGTTAGTATTGGTTGGGTTTATCGAGGCCTTATTGGTTCACGAAGTATTGGCTCCCCTCGACTCGTTTGTTACAGCGACGTCAGTCGGCGGATTTATAACATGAAAGTAGAAATAAACTAATCTTAGACCAGTGTATATTGCTAATTAAATAATATTCAGGGAAATATCATGTGAACATCAGTGAAACTGTTAAACACATGAGGAAGCAATCAACAAATTGAAAATTTACTGGTTAAAGCAGATATAATCAGAAACTTGAATTACAATGTTAACCGGGCTTAGCCGAGGAGGTGAGGGCTGAGACCGCCAGAATTTTGAAGAAGCTGCCCAAGAGCAATATTACAAGGGAGGAAACACGTGCCCTACGTAACCTCAACAAGGACCAAAAGTATTATTGTGCTGCCTGCAGACAAGGGGAACGCAACTGTAATACTCAACACCGCGGATTATCAAAACAAACTGGAAAATTTGCAAGACCCACAGACATACAAAAAGCTTCCACGAGACCCTACGAAGAAAGTCCAAAGACAAACAAAACGTCTAATAAACGCCTCGTCGCTGGCACCAGAAGTAAAGAACAAGTTGACAAAATCTGAAGCGCTTCCGCCACAACTTTACGGGTTACCAAAGGTCCACAAACCGGAAGTACCTCTTAGACCCATTGTAAGTGCCATTGGCTCACCTGCATATGAACTAGCCCGGCATCTTTCGAGTATTCTACAGCCGTAGATTGGTCTCACGCCATCGTTTGTGAGGAACTCGACAGATTTCGTTGAGAAGCTGAAGACCATTACTCTGTCACCATCGGATATACTGGTTAGTTTTGATGTGGTGTCGCTACTCACCAATGTCCCCTTGGAAATAACTCTACAAGAACTAAGAAGCAAATTCCCACATGACATTTCCACCCTGTTCCACCATTGTTTGACATCGACGTATTTCCAGTGGAATAATAACTTTTATGAGCAGAGGGATGGTGTAGCCATGGGAAGTCCCCTTAGCCCGGTGATCGCCAATTTCTTTATTGAAAAATTCGAAACAACGGCATTGCAATCCGCGGAAAAACGCCCGAGTTGCTTGTTGCGCTACGTAGATAACTCGTTCGTGATATGGGGACACGGAAGGAGGGAGCTGGATCGTTTCTTAAACCATCTTAATATGTGTAACCCAGGTATCCAGTTTACAATGGAAATCGAGCATGAAAACTCACTTCCTTTCCTCGACATATTGGTCACGAAACGAACTGATTTGACCCTAAAACACAGAGTATACCGAAAACCCACGCACACAAACCGATACCTTCAAAACGTTTCCAATCACTATCCACGACAGAAATGGGGGGTTATAAAAACACTCTTGGTCAGAGCGCACCGGATATGCGAGCCACAGTATGTAGCAGAAGAGTTAAACCACCTTAACACAGTTCTGCAGGCTAATGGTTATCGTGAGCAGGAAATTTGACGCGCTATGCGACCGGAGAGAAGAAAACAAGAAAATGACGGAGAAGGAAACACACCACCTAAGGGCTTCGCGGTTCTTCCATATATAAGAGGAACGACAGACCGCATCGGCAGAATATTAGCAGCGAAAAACATAAGACCGATCTTCAAGCCCACCAAGAAGATTCAGGAACTTTTGCGCTCAGCAAAGGATGCCAGAGACCCACTGACTTCGGCCGGTGTCTATAGAATTCCCTGTTCCTGCGGCATGGTCTATATTGGAACAACAAAGCGAAGCGTTAACACACGCGACACGCCTATCAGAGCACAAAAGATCTTGTCGTCTGGGAGAGACGGAAAAATCAGGTATGGCCGAACACACTCTTTCGCAAGATAACCACAGGATTCTTTTCGAAAAAACAGAAGTCTTGTCAAGGGCCACACACTATCATGCCAGACTGAACCGGGAAGCCATAGAAATTCATAAACACAAAAACAACTTTAATAAAAAGGCAGAAGGTTTACAAGTTCGAAAAATATGGCACTCCGTACTAGACAACACACAATCATCATCATGATCATCAAGCATCTTTATTTCCTATTAGTTTACAATTCTAACTTAACTAGCTATCCTTAGTTCTACCTTACATCTATCCGACGTGTTTTAAGACACGAGGCAAGCCACACCAGGCAAGCCTTTGGCCGCTCTACATGTCAGCATGCCCTACACAGTAGGAAGCAGGTATAATATAAGTGTAACTTGATAATTCCAGACCAATTCTGTTTACGTGGCATTAGCCTTCAAACGATTTGCGTTAGCGTTACCCTCGGGATGTTAGTTCTTATATGTTGATTTTAAGTTACTGTATGATAAGTGCATATGTATCTGCAGGGAAAAACAGTTTGAAAAACCCTGCTACGTAATGACAACACAACATTTAATATATATACTATTTACATATTTACAATGTGGATGTGGGCGTTGCCCAAACATCCAGGTGCTGACTCCACCCCCTCGTTTCGGACCGAGATGGTGTTTGAGTTCGATTTAGAGAATCAAATTTGTAGTGTATGTACAAATTAGTATTTACAGTAATGAGAATGCTTCGAATTGAATTAAAAATTTTAAAAATTTTAGTTATTTATTTTCTCTGAGAAAAATTGCAATGTTGTTTGCATTATTGCCTGTTTATCACCTTCGCAGGCTTCAAGGCAACCTGCGAAGTCTTCTAGTGCCATTATAAGCTCTTGAATGTTAACGAGAGAATTTATTTTGTTTGTTGATGTTGCTATGCGGTTTTCGATGGCTTTATTCTTCTTATACGTTGGAGAGGAGTCACTTTTGCCTTTTGCGACAATTGTAGGGACTGCTAGGGTTCTTTTCGATGTTTGGCCGCAATCGATTTTGGCTTTCCCTTCTAATTTCACTCGATTTTTAATGCGTTTCGGATGCACTTCGAGCTGATGGGTTGTGCCACGGTGAAAAGCTTCCATCAGCTCTTCTTGCAGTCTATCACTGTCATTGGTGAATACCGAGTACCAATGTTGGCACTCTCTGCAGCTTCTGTTTTCGGCTAGGTTCAGGGCTAACGTTTGAATTTCTCTCAGAGTTTGAGTGCGCTCACTTTGATTGCTAGAGTCCAGCGATAACTCCGAAGCGTCATCGCCCGTCCCGGACATTTCGGGATTTTCTCGGGGATCCGTCCCCGAAGACTAAAAAACTCTTAAAATCTTCCGTCTATTACTAGGGTTTAATAATAAACCCAAGCTAGACCATAGAAATGATGTACAACTGTATTATAGCTCTATTCGAGATGAATAAACACGATTTACGGGCAAAAAGCGCGGGCGGGCTCGTTTTTAATGGAGACCCCGCAAAATCCAGACTGCTTCGTACGACGGTTCGAAGCAGAGCGTTGAGTACGGCGCGATCCCAGTTGGACACATCAGTAACTCAACGGACGCAGACGAGAACACTTCGCCCAAGACGTTACTGAGGATGGCAGCCGCAGTTGCAGCCGAAAGCTTTGGAAGCATTTCCATTAGACCACGGCCTAACAGCCCGGAAAACACTTGTATTTACAATGTTAAGTTGAGTAAAAATTATAAATAACTACTGTTACTCAAGATATCCTTTTCTTTAGTTTAAACTATGAAATTGAAAAGAAAATAATGGAATAACGTTTCAATTCAGTGATTCTAGGTAAATCTAAGAGAATATAACTTGAATGTGATAATAAATAGAGAAATAGAGGTACAACCTCTAATAACGAGTCTTATAACTTAAAATAAGTAATTGCTATTACTTTTATTTCGGCCCTTGGCACATAAACGAAAATTGAGCGCAATTGCGCCGCAATTTAATTAAAGAGAATTAACCTCTCATAAATGCAAAGTAATGTCGGTACATCAGGATTGAGACGAGACAGGGTGAGTGCTAATAGGTATATACTTGATGTAACAAATAAACTGAAAATTTCATTAAATGAGCCTGAAAAGAAAAAATATTAAAACCAGCAATACTATAAGGGAAAATACGGAGAAATTCTACTGAAAATTCAATTTACTACCTTTGCAGGAATATATAGAATTTACTCCGAGAATTAACCCAAATAATACTGTTCAATTTTAATGAAACTACGCAAAAATTGTGCGTGACCACTGAACGATAAAAGAATTACGTTCTCCTTAAATTTGGACTAAGCCTCTTTCAAATTACATGAATTTGTTTAATGAGTGACCCAAATATTCACCAATAAATCGGTAATATTACCCAAACGGTCACGATAATAATTAAAAATTATTGAAGATGTGAGCTAATTAAAGTTAAATTTAAAAATGGTAAATTCGTGCTTCAGTCCAATAAGACTAAGCGAATCATAAACAAATACTAATTATGTATTTAAAAATGAAGGGATTAGTTAAATATACTGCAAGATGAGTTAAATAATTCAAGATTAAGAATCAGCACTTACCCGTCAAACATCTCAACACAAGATAAACGATCTCGCTTTCAAAATTCAAGACGCTGGACAAAATATGCTTGCCGATATATTATTGGCTAATTTATAACATGAGATTACGACTATAAAGCACGCAGCGTCAAACCATAGAAATACCCAATATTAAATATAGTAATCTATAGTAAATTAAATTCATGAATTGTGGGTATAAAATAGCGTACTGCAGTGGCGTCAGTGGCAACTTAAATCCCAAATATCGAAAATCATTCGTAATGGAACTGAAATTTTAGTGTAGCGGAAAAGCATATATTCCGTTACAAGATAATCACGCTATGACATGACTACAAAAGTCTCAACAACTGCTATGACATTATCAGCGACCACATCCCATAGCAGTAGTATTAACTATTCTAACATTTGTGTTATCCTAAAATCCATATTGTAAATGTAATTTGAAAAAAATAATTTGCTTCATTTTAATAAAGACGCTTTCGCAGCCTGCGATGAAATATCTAGCCTATGAATACGCGAAGTAATTTAGCCCACCATCTCGTTAAAATTTTTTGAGGAGGTTTATCGTAATATAAATATGATAACAGACTTATTATTTGATTTACAGCAATTAGACGGCTACGTCCCTGGACAAGATTATCCAATTTACAATGAAATTCCACAAGGCCTAGCCTTTCGATGTGATCAAAGACCAGCAGGATATTACAGTGATCCAGAAGCACAATGTCAGGTATGTTATTAAAATATTTTGCCTAATACCTCTAAAAAACATATTCACATATTAGCTAGAACAGATGCGAAAGCTACCGATTACGCGGGGAACGAAGCTTTCCTGGTTCATAAGGAGGCTGGCGCCTACTTATATAGTCAGACGCTATATGTGTACTCGAGCTAAATCGGCGTGCCGCGGCCGCTTTAATCTAGTTCGTGGCTATATGTTCCTGCGTCGTTTAAATCGAAAAAATCATCCATTATTGCCCAAAGATACTGACTTTAAATTATAAGAGGGAAAACCAAACTCAAAATCTACAGTATCAAAATAATTATAATATGTCCCAGGTTACATGTTTCGCCTTATTAGGGGCATCATCAGACCTATAAAATATAATTAAATTAGAAAAAACCTAAAATACAATAGCCAAATAGCTCACCCAACGTGCGTTATTTCACCTCACAACAACAACAAATGACACGATAACAATGACTACTGCCGAGATTATACACCAAACAAATATAAAATTTAAAAAATATATAAAATTTAAAACTTAGAACTATGAGTGACATCTACAAGTAAGCCGTTCAAATATACACAAATACCAAAGAACAATTTTACAGGAATCCGCAACCTAGCGTACTAAAATTTGAAGTGCGCGACATCTAAAAGTAAACTATAACAGGATGTAGAAAAATTATTATATATCGCACCGCTAGGTGTCTTTTAAATTATTAAAAATGAGATGACTTTCAAATGTAAAGCGGTCGTTCACACATGCGATGTCAGGGCTTTTAAAGGCTCTTCCTATTTCTAGGGTTTCCAAAAGGTCTAGTTTTTTGCCTTTGTCGCATGCGTGGATAACCCTCACATTGTCCTCAGGTGGAAACGAGTGGTTTGACGTTAAGAGATGATTAGCAAACGCAGACTTAGTGCTGTCAATATCTGTATTTTTATGTTTATTAAATTGATACTTGTGCTCGTTAAACCGAGTAACAACTTTACGGCCCGATTGTCCAACATAAATTGCCGGACAATCAGGACACTTAATTTCATAAACCCCAGAAGATGTCAGGGGATCTAGCCGATCTTTAACTTTAACCAGGTGACTTTTTAAAGTGTTAACCGTCCTAAAGGAAGGACAAATATAAGGCGAAAAGAGCTTAGCAAGATGTTCTGAAATTTTACCAAAATAAGTAAAACATCTGTAGGGTTTGCTAACAGTATCAGGAATATTTTTTAATATATTGAAACAAAATTTGTATCTATGGAGGAACCTAAAATAAATCTTGTCCACAGTTTTAGCAGGGAACAAGTTATTATGGGCTATCTGTTTAATTATTAAAAGTTCTCTATTAAACGAGTGTCTAGACAAGGGAATATTAAAAAGCCTATAAAAGAGAGAATTTAGAGCGGCGAACTTATGAGAAATGGGAGAATTAGAGTGAAATTGAATAATATTGTCTGTTGCTGAAGGTGTCCTGAAAATTTCAAATGTTATTTTACCATCAGTTCTCTTTAAAAGTAAATCCAAAAATGGTAGCGACCTGTTACTCTCCTCTTCTAAAGTGAATTCGATTTTATTATGGAGCGAGTTTACAAAATCAAGGAATTCTCTTAGAGTCTCGTCCCCACCATTCCAGAGAATACATATGTCGTCCACGCCCCTAATAAGGCGAAACATGTAACCTGGGACATATTATAATTATTTTGATACTGTAGATTTTGAGTTTGGTTTTCCCTCTTATAATTATATGTTCCTGCGTTGCTAAGCGTTCTAGACAATAAACATTACATATTTTCATAATATTCTTCCTGGTCTTGTTCGTTTATTTGCTTTAGTAATTTTCAAGACTGTTTAGAGAACTATTTTGGGAGTATTCGACAACAAAGTGGGAATTTTGTAAACCCTACTCTGATTCAGTTTGAAAGAGCATATAGGAAACTATTTTGCCAAAACTTTTTGCATTCACATCATATGAATTGTGAGGACGATTTAAACGTTTGCCTATCCCAATTACGAGATAACAATCCTGTTTTAGATGAAATTTACTAAAATACTAAAATTTAGAAGCAGCTATTAGTCTGCCAGATTATGATTATCGACGTGAAAATATAACACTTCAAAATGCTTTCAATTATGTGTATAGTTATCTCTTGTAAAAGGGTTTAGAAATTCATGAATGTCACCTTTGTCTTCAATTTTCTAATGCAGTAGAAACTTTAGATGTCATTCTTATTCACACATTTCAAAGCATACGACTCTAAAAAATTATTCTAGAAAATGAAAGTCTTGTTTGTTTCTAAACTAGAAAAAATATTTGTAAGTGAGTTTTTGGGAAAATATATGTAGATATAACCATTACCAAAACTTGTTTTCAAAAAGTGAAGGCTATACCCAAATTAACCCAAATATCCATGTTCGTGCTTCCCTTTATATATGCAATTAAATTATTTATTAGGTTAAGACTATTATTCTACACAATAAAATATGCAAACAGAGACCCTAAAAGTTGTAAAAAAGGAAAAACCCATAGGAAAATTAACATTTTATTTCAGGAAAATTCGCATTTGTTCTAGGTAATCTGTGAAAATGATTGACGTGCCTCGAAAAATCTGAATTTATGTGAGTAGATTTACTTGGAGAGGTATTAGGGGATCTTCAATACCTCCCCAACAGCTTGCCAAGTCGAAACATCGACGATGTTAAATTTATTTTAGTGCAAAAGACAGAAAACACAACAATTGTTGATCAAAGTGCCAAATTCCTATTTGTTTAAAATAATATGCTTCATTGGCATGTCCAAACTGCATTTGGATGTAGATTCTACCTAAGAAACCATTGCACACAAATTCAAAACCAATGCACACAAATTCAAAACCATTGCACACAAATTAAAGTCCAACTTTGTGTAACGATTTTTTTTTGAAGTTTCTTTTCATGGGTCCCCGAGACCCTACTACCAGAGTACAAATATTTATACCGTGCTACTACTATCTTTGGGTAGTAATACTCAGGGGTAAATAAATTACATTTTTTCTCTCCCTGTATTGTAAACAACCCATTTTGGCACTGTTTTGAAGGACGTAAGTGAGAATTACCAAAAAGGTATCGATTGCCCTTGACGACGGGTTGTAAGTCAACTTACCACCCTTGGGAGGTAATAATTTATGCTACCCTGTATGCATTAAGTTTAAACTACAAACATAGGAGATACCTTAAATTTTTTATTTCATCAACAATGTCAAGCTAACAATGATTTATAAGGTTTTGGTTAAGATAAGGTAACTTCTTAATAATGTTTTTTTTGGAAAAAATTTGGTATCAATCGATTCGTTTTTTTATTTTCTTTCCAAAAAGGTGAGGATCATTGAGATATTATCACGATTTTTTGGTAAAAAATTGATATTAAATGTTCGTAATGTCGGTGCAATAAGCCATACTTTTATGTCAGAAGTGGCGTTTTTAAAAACAATTTAAGCATCAAGTAGTATTTTTCAAATGTCAAATTTGCCACAAAAAACTCAACATTTTTTAATAAATACAGCTATCATTCATTTTGTGAATATTTTTATATACAAATTATTAAAAACTTTAAATTATTACAACTTACTGGTTGAAAAGATAATTCATAGGTTGTCCGCCTTGCAAATTTTCTTTTGTTTTCAAGAGGGTGTCTAGAGTAGTTTAAGCGATTCTGGTTGAGATAAAGCCAAGCAAATTTGAGGAACCACCACATTTGAGTCTCCAAAGTTCAAGTTTTGAGTTTAAACTTGTGTAAAATGACTAAAACACCTTACTACTTGCGCAGGTGAAAATCAAAATCAAACCTGAAGCAAGCAAATTTAAAAATTTTAAAACGGGAAATAATAGGTTTGTTCTAGCAGCAATTTCAAAGGGTACAAAGCCATCCGGAGTTTGCGCATAGCGATATAAGTGTCGGTTATATTGCTATGCGCAAACTCCGGATGGCTTTGTACCGTTCGAAATCGCTGCTAGAACAAACGTAATGATATTTGACACACTGCACACTGGCACGGAGGTTTCGGCCAAGGTTGCCAAACGTTGCACATTTTTCTTATTGAAAATAAGACAAAGTGATCGCCCTTCAGCCAATCCAAAGTAAGCAAAAAAAGCGCGTTACATTTCATGCGTTGGTCTCCGCACACTCCGGGAGTAAAACGAACAGAAACTAACTCAAATTAATGTAATGAAATCTGTTTTATGAAATAATTTATTTTTTTACTTAGTTTCGGTTAGTTTGGGTTGGTTGTTGTGTTTGCTATTCGAGCGAGAGAAGTGAGTAATAACTCAAACTACTTACAACTTATTATAAACTACACTCCGAGCTACCTACGAGCATTGTTTATATAAATATAAACAATGATACGACCTACTCTGAGCTACCTACGATCTACTCCAAGCTACTCTGAGCTACTTACGACCTGCTCCTAGCTACTTCGAGCAACTCCGCGCTAATGATTTGCTGGTGCCATCATTATGACATAACATTGTACCATTATTGAACAAACTATACTTACCACCTAGTCCAAGCTACATATGACCTACTCCAAGTCACTCCGAGCCACACCGCATTACCTACGACCTATTCCAAGCTACTCCGCATTATCTACGACATAGTCCGAACTACTCCGCGTTAGTTTGGGTAAGTTTCGTCTCGGTTTAGGCACTACGCATGTGCATGAAACGTAGGAGAAACAATTTCGGTTAGCTTGGGTTAGTTTGGGATAACTTGGGTTAGTTTGGGTTAGTTTGGATTGGCTTGGGTTAGTTTCGTCTCGTTTTAGGCACTACGCACTTGCATGAAGAAACAATTTCGGTTAGCTTGGGTTAGTTTGAGTTAGTTTGGATTAGCTTTGGGTTAGTTTCGTCTCGTTTAAGGCACTACGCACTTGCATGTAGAATGGCTTACGCGAAGCGCAAGCCATTTTTCATCCAAACCTATCATGCAAACTTAGGAGAGACAATTTCGGTTAGCTTGGGTTAGCTTTGGTTAATTTGGGTTAGCTTTGGGTTACTTTCATCTCCTTTAAGGCTCGACGCACTTGCATGAAGAATGGCTTGCGCGAAGCGCTACCTACTAAAAAGTCGTATAGTTCTGCATCGCTATAATTTAATACGATATCATATAGCTCGAATGAACCTTGAATTTCCATTTTTATTGCGTTTCTATCACGATCTTTAAAAAGCTTTTGAAATGCTGTCAGCAAATCGACATTAACGGTTTTAAATTTGGCTTTTGTTAACTTTGACATTTTGCCTCGCATTGTGCAAAGCTTACTTGATGCTTAAATTGCTTTAAAAACGTCGCGTCTGTAATGGAAATATGGCATATTGCACCGACTTTACGAACATTTAATATCAATTTGTTACCAAAAAAACGTGATAATATCTCAATGATTCTCACTTTTTTGGAAATAAAATAAAAAAACGAATCGATTGATTCCAAAATTTTTCCAAAAAAAACATTATTAAGAAGTTACCTTATCTTAACCAGACCCGATTTATGAAAATGGAGTAATATTAAGTAAAATGAATATTAATAGTACAATTATTACTATTTTATTATGAACATTGTTTACAAAATTTGGATAAATGGTTTCTTGTTTTTTCTCAATTTGTATGGAATGTTCTGACACCATAAATTCTTCATCTAACCAAAATTCTCAAAGTTCAGAAATTTAGCAATTTTACTTGGAATTGAAGAAATCGTGTTTTTCCCGACAGGCTGATTTAAGCACTTTCCATTTTGATATCGCATGAAGAAGCGAGGATTCTCATGTGAGATCTTATATCAATGTAATTTTGAACTATTTTGAAATTACAAACCTTCTCATCGTCACGTTTAGTCACTGTAAATTTACGTGCTATTCCATTTTTGGAATCAGGAATAGTAACAATTATAGCTTCATGTCTCAATTCAACATTGTCCATTTTTATCACACAGAGTTTATTAGAACGGCACGCTTCAGCAATTCCCATTATCATTACAACCTTCATCATTAAATAAATATCATCGAGGGCTTCAAACAGGAACGTATTTACATTTTCTCTGTCAAACACATTGGATTTTTGAGGTTTATACCCGTCATTTCTTCTTTTTAAAAATGCCCGAAGTTTAGGATACTTGGAAATATCTATGTTTTCTTCTATGAAAAGGGCGAACTTTAACATGGAGCTTGATGGAGACTTTAATACAGCAGATTTTTCGTGAAAGTACGCCAAAAGCACGGTTCCTGAAACTACAGTAGCAGTCTTTGTTTGGCACCATTTCTTGAAGTATTGATACGTTGCTTCATACCTCTTCGTCGATTTTTCTGGCAGCAGCGACAGACAAGCAATATTTGCTGATCCTTCTATATCCATTTGGCGTGTCTGGTGTCATATAAGCACTGTCGATTTTAAAGATTTTTTTTGGGTTCAATGGAAAGATTACATCAAATGGAACACATTAATGCAAAAAAATTTGCGGATGAAGCACTTTTGACGCCAAAAATTGAAAAAGAAATTTTATAAATGAGTGACATTTAAGTGCGAAAACTCTCCCAATATGACGTTAATGATGACAATTTACTTGCAATGTTGTCAGACTTGGCTAACCTTCTTGATTTTCAAGTAAGCAAATTCCCAAGTCCAGGAGCATCTTTCATAAAGTAGAATAACAACTTGTGAAAGTAACTAAACAAGCGCGCACCGCGCCCTTGTTCCTTTATGCCTCAGACTAAACAAATAAGCTCCCATTTGTCTCTTAACTAACCCAAACTAACCAAAACTAATTCCGACTAATGCAAACTAACCAAAACTAGTCCAGACTTACGTAAACTAACCCAAACTAACCCAGATTGACCAAAAGTAACCCATATTAAGCAAAACTAACCCTGGCTGTTTAGCCATACATGTATATATATAAGTAATAAAAGTTTACTTACGGTATACAGTTGACTCAATTTGTACATTTTCCAATGTCCTAGATCAAGTACATTTGTCATAAAATGAAATAATTTTAAAAGACAAGCGCGCTACGCACGTCAGTAAATCAACCACAGCTAACTCAAAATAATCAACACTAACCCAAACTAACCAACACTAACCCAAATTAACCAAAACCAACCCACACTAATCCAAACTAAGCAAGACTAACCAAAACTAACCCAGACTAACCCTAATTATCCAAAGTAAAGAGACAGCTACACGCGCTTGTCTCTTCGCTATTCCAAACTAAGCAAAACCAATCGAGCCCAACCAAAACTAACCCAGACTAACCAAAACTAACCAATGTAAAAAGACAAGCGCGCTATGCGCGCTTTTATATTCGCTATCCCAAACCAAGCAAATCCAACCCAGACTGACCAGAACCAACCCATACTAACCAAAGCTAACCCAAACTAACCAAAACTAACCCTAATTAACCAAAGTAAAGAGACAGATGCGCTACGCGCGCTTGTCTCTTCGCTATCCCAAACTAAGCAAAACCAACCCAGACTAAACAAAACTAGCCCATACTAAACAAAACCAACCCAGACTAACCCTATGTAACCAAAGTAAAGAGACAAGCGCTCTACGCGCGCTTGTCCCTTCGCTATTCCAAACTAAGCAAAACCAACCCAAACTAACCAAAACTAACCCATACTAACCAAAGCTAACCCAGACTAACCAAAACTAACCCAGACTAACCCTAATTAACCAAAGAAAATGGCAAACGCGCTACGCTTGCTTTTCTCTTCGCTATCTCAAACTAAGCAAAACCAACTCAGACTAACCAAAACTAACCTATACTAACCCAAACTAACCTAAACTAACCCTAATTAACCAAAGTAGAGACAAGCGCGATGCACGCGCTTGTGTTCCGTATTCCAGATTAAGCAAAAATAATCGAAACTAACTTTAATTTGCCAAACAAGCGTATTGAGACGAGCGCGCTACGGTCTTGACCAACCCCGCCCATCACAAATTCAAAATTAACCCAAAGTAACAAAACAAACGCACTACGCGTGATCCTCTTTTAAACTAATCCAAATGACCTTTTAAATTTGTATATATTTCAATAAACTAAATAAATTAGTTTTTATGACTTATTATTAAAGGTGACCCACTTCTAGCGTAACATCTAATTCTAGTAAATCATATATTCGAATTATTGTTAATTTATTAAACAAAGCCATTAAGAATCATTATTTATGAGAAGTTTTCGTCCCACAGTACTTTTGAAACATACTCAACACGAGGCTGTTATATTTTAGAACCAAATAGAAATTACACTTGGCAACATCTATTCGTACAACAGCCAGCTGAGCCGTGC
This sequence comes from Pissodes strobi, assembly GCA_016904865.1. Lineage (NCBI taxonomy): Eukaryota > Metazoa > Arthropoda > Insecta > Coleoptera > Curculionidae > Pissodes > Pissodes strobi. Next base: position 28,095 of record JAEQML010045054.1, on the reverse strand, counting down.
TAAGCCAAGGCCACCTATACTACAATAGGTGGCCTTGGCTAAGCCAACCTATATTATCATATTTTAAGAAATAGTCATGTTGACGTTTATCTCATAAATATTATATTATGTCATACCAGTACATTATTGTGTTTTTATACCTTAGATACCATTTACATAATGGATTACTTTATGCCCGTACGGGCATAAAGTCCACTTTATGGCCCGTGCGGGCAGAAAGTACACTTTATGGACTTAAATAATTGAATCGAATTCGTATTTTTTTAAATATTTACATATTATGAATGCAATAACGAACTAGTATGACATAAAAGTTTGTATGCACGACGGGTATTAATAGATGTGTACGCCCTCGGGCGACTTATAAACCCTCTGGCCAGAGGCCCTCGGGTTTGTAACATTGTCGCCTTCAGGGCATAAACATCTACTTAATACCCTTGGTACATAAATAACTATTATCGTTTTAAAGTGCAAAAAAAAACAGTTTTATTTGCAATTTTTAAGAAAAGAAGCTTTATATTATGTTATTATTAACCTTCTGCGATCATACCTCAGGACAGTACTGGAATTGTGTTTATTAGCAAAAAATATATGTTAAATTTTAATTTTTATTTTCAATTTATTTTGCGAAAATGTGCTTCATCCGCAAATTTTTTTGCGTTAATGTGTCCCATTTGATGTAATCTTTCCATAGAACCCAAAAAAAGCTTCAAAATCGACGGTGCTTATATGACACCAGAACCCCATTTGGCTATTATACAAATCAATAATTTCAATTTTTCACAATTTTTAATAATAAACTGTCAGCTTGACGTTATTGATAAAATAAGAATGTTTATGACGCTATGGAAACCGGCCAGAGCTGTCTTCATAATTTCATGCGAAAAGTATCGAATTAAATTAATAAAAATCCAAGAATAAATTCTGCAGGGAGGAGAAAAATCTTATATACTCCACGGGATGTAAGTACATTTAATAGTCTCGAACTATATTGTCAGCCCTCGCTATCGCTCGGGCACAAAATCGTCCTCGACTAGTAAATGTCACTTACATCCCTTATAGTATAAATAACTATTATTTTATAACAGTAATATGTATATTTACAAGTACAATAATACCGATAGCGGAGATGTTTTATCGAAGGAGAGAGGTATATTTTTTATTGGACAATTTCAAGAACTCTTTGTTTAGAAAAGGTGTATTTTTTTATTTGGAATTTATTTGGTAACAAGGGAAGTTAACAGTGATTTTAATACATGAAAAAGATAAATCATTAAATAACAATAATACCTATGTAGTGTTTAAATAAATAAATGAACTTTTTAAAATGGCGGATAATCTACATGTTGATACGTCATAACTACTCGTTGCCCTAGCAACGGGTTTCCTTTGTAAGATTCAGGCTACTTGATGAGACGCGTATGCGTTTCGCATTAATTGAAATTAAAAATAGTCAAAACTAAAAAATTAATGGTAATAGCCGCGTTAATTTTAATTATTTATTTTTTGAATAGCATTTTTAAATTCTAATATGAGTTACATGCGTTAAATTATTATGACGCGTATCTATTATTATATAATACTCCAAAAACGGGGGGGTTTTCATTGGTTCGTTAATGGTGGGTCCTCATCCTCGGCGTAACGTATTTTGCGCGCGTTTTGACGTAACGTCCTAATGAGGGTACGAACATAGTGCACCGCTTCTCGCTTCTCGCTAGCCGGCTTTTACTCTACCCGCTTGGTCAACCTGCGCGATTGTAGCAGGTGATGGTCATATAGCACCGCTTGCGTGAGTGTCTCGCTTCAGTCGTTTCGTCTCAGTTGGCATCTTGGAGCTATCTCGTAAGGACCTGTCATGAATTTTATTAGCCAGCGATAATGTTTCTAATAAATTAAAACAAGAAAGAACAACTCACGTTCATGAAATTAATAGGTCTCCCTCAGTAGTTGGTGAATACCATACCCCAGAAAACCCAAGAAATATCGAATCTCGTTTTATGACGCGTCTATCAGCCGAGTTGAATTGCCCGCACAAAGTAGTTTTAAACCTGCGGCTGGCAATTAGTAAAAGACTGGCCACACCAGTAACCAATTTTATTTATTTATATGTGAGTATCATTAAGGTATATTGTGCAACAAGTGCTGAAAATAAGAGAGTTTGGTGACACGAGCCGTAGGCGAGTGTCATAAAGTCTTATGAGTGTGAAAAGTCTTTTCAGCACGTGTATCACGCTATTTTTCTACGACTGCTACATACAAGGTGCCCCACTGAGAGTGTGGTAGAATAGTATATTGTGCAACAAGTGTTGATTATGTCACTCGCCTACGGCTCGTGCCATCAAACTTCACACTAGTGTGAAAAGTGATTTTCACACGAGTTCCATACTATACTTTTTCTACGACTGCAAATAATGATATTATATATTATAATATTTATTATAATATAATATATCAAGCATCTTGTCTTAAAATTAATAGTTTACAAAGACCATATAAACACTTCTACAGCAATTTATGTAACTAGTTGATGAGTAGGTATTGAGATGCCAGGGCTGGGACAACGCCCTACCTGGGGCGCCCTTTTAGGGTTTCGTTCCTCATTCTAGGGTTTCGCCTTTAATTTTTGGAGTTATTCTTTTCATAACTTTGGAAAAGGCGCCATTCACCGTTTGGTCTCCTCTTATGGTTTTGCCTTCCCTCGAGAGACCCATTTTTTATATATTCGGAAAAGAGAACATACGGGGGTGAAGCACTAAAATGGGGCCCCTGGTACGGGGCCCATTTTCCACATATTTTAAATGGGGCCCTCGGGGGGCGAAGCTTTTGAATGGGGCCCCCGGTGTGGGAGCCTCATATTTGACAAATTTGGAAAAGGCCCCCCTGGGGCGAAGCCTTAAAATGAGGCCCTAGGGGGCGAAACCATAGAATGAGGCCTATAGTACGGGAGCCATTTTTTACAGATTTAGGAATGGAGCCTCCGGGGGCGAAACCCTAAAACTGAGCCCCAAGCCGTAAAAGGGGGCCCCTGGTATGAGTGTCCCTTTTTCTACAGTTCTGCAAAAAGGGGCTCCTGGGGGTGAAGCCCTAAATTTGAACCCTCGTTTTTAGAGATCTGGGAATGGAACCTCTGAGGGCGAAGCTCTAAAACGGAGACGAAGCCTTTTAATCTAAATACCCGAATAAGCGTGTGAAATGTCCAGTTTTCAAGAGCAGTTGTTAGTGTGTTTTTGTCTATTTTCAGGGCAGAAAAATATTTAAATAAGTTGCTTTGACATGCAAAAATCACAAGACATACCTTTCTCGGTGTTTATGGCACCTGAAAAAGGATTTATCGCCAGTGCTTCTATTTGAACAACGGAATACGCGCACGTATAACCAGGCATGTAACTAGCACATTTAAACTAATTTTGTAATTTAATTTAAAAAATAAGATTGAATCAGCGAATATTAACTACGATAAGAAGATTCACTCTCCGCGGCGGCACGTCAACGGTATGTATCCTTCCCCGCGCGAAAACTAGCATGATACTGGTATGTGACCTTTGGACCCGGCGCACACTGGTCGAATTTCTAGGAAAGCTGGCCATAATAAGGTTTACCAGAAATAGGACATACAAGTTATTAAGTATTACACGTTTAATATATCGTCCTTTAGAGAAATAATTGTTGAATTTTTTGCTCATCATCTATATTTATATATAGGGAGTATCAATTATCACTAACGATAAAAATCATGTATAAAAATCATTTGTATGTTCATAAATCGTTTTAGAAAATAATTTTGAAAATTAAGGGCTCTTTCGTTGGAAAAAATTCGATGATCCACCAAATTTTGTTTTTGCAAAGGTTAATTCAAGGAGTCTCACGAGCAAAATGAATGTTAAGCGGACGACAGAAACGCGTTGATGAGGGCCTGCAATTTTGCCATACATGTATTTCAGAGTTATCATTTTCCTTTTTAAATTAATCTAATAGGGACGAAACTAGTAAAACATATAGAAGCATCAGTGCAATTGTTGTTCAAAAACACTTGCTTATATTCTGACTATCCCAAGGTAATATCAAAGCCATATTTACAAATTAAAACTAAATTATAAATTTTTATCTGCTGATTCAGCGAAAGTATTTATTACCTCTTTTTATAATAACATCAGTCTTGCATCAGCAATAATGATTCTGCCGAAATTTCACCTTCAGTTTCACTTACCACAATATTATGGGATTAGGGGTGGGCGACAATAATCGATTATTCGATTCACTTTTAAGAAATTACCGATTAATCGACTTATCGATTAATATTTTAGAAAATATCGATAATCGATTTTATCGATTAATCGGTTATTCAGTTATTTGCTAAAATATTAAGCGTTTAATCGATTATTCAATTTCTTGCCCACCCGGTACGGATGACTTTACAACAGATATAGCTTTTAAAATTCCAATAATTTAATAATGCGTTGAGTTAAGGGTAATTTAAAAGACATTTGAAAATACTTTCAGTACAATATATGAAGCAAAAAAAAACAGAGACACGTAAATGCTCAAACAAGACAGCAGCAGGGAAAACTGCGCACGTTACAAATTTAGCCAATAAGGGATCCTCATTTGCATTTTAAGATCCTTTACACAAATAGTGCACTCTGTCAAAATCGACGTCTCCTATTGGTTGATCCACCTCGTATTACAATATGTCTTCGTGATGCAATACATTTCTGCCAAGAGCTCTCGTGAGTGTCGTGGTGTAGAGGTTTAGACAGCTGGGTCTCACCTAGACGGCCTGGGTTCGATCCCCGTTCCTTTTTTTTATTATTTTTTTAAAGATTATGTTTCTAAACAGTTTTTTTCTTGATTTTGGGTACGTCTTGGGTTAGTTTGGGTATGTCTTGGGTTAGTTTGGGTTAGCACCTGGTTAGTTTCCTTTTTTTGAGCCTCCGTAGCGAGCGAAGCGCGCGGAGGGCCATGCGAATCGGCCAATAGGAGAGGCCGATTTTTATATAGTGCACTATGTGTGTAAAGGATCTTATAATGCTCCTCATTTCGACGCGCCATTTTCTGATAATCTAGCTTCAGTTGTTGCACAATTAGGTATAACATCAACACATAACCTCAACGGATTGTTAGCACGTTAGCTGTATAGTACATCAGTCTTTACCTTTTTATTATGTATTTGGGCAAAACTATATGATAAGAAGGATCACTCTCCGCGGCGGCATGTCAACGGTGTGTCTCCTTCCCCGCGCGAACACTAGCAGAATATCGGCAGGTCATGATACAAATAAAACAATCATGTTGGCAGGCGACCTTTTGACGCGGCGGCCATAGACCAGCTCATCCTTTTGTCAGATTAATTTTCACACCTAAATTCTATAGTCGAGTCATTCGATATAAGATAATATCGCTATTTTTTAGTTGTGTTGTATTATAAAATAAGAATCAAATATACAGTAAAAATATTGTGTGGAACCTTTAACCAATTTTAAAATCACCCAAAAGGCCAAAATTTAATTAAATATTAAAAGATGGGGCAAATTCGAGCAACATTTTCTTCTTGAGGTCTTTTGTCAGGATATTAGTATTCGGAAATATGGTGAAATCATTAGCACAAAATCAAAATTTTTTAAATATTAGTTATTACATACCTTGAGTATTGTTATTAATAATAACTAATTAAAAACGTTAACAGATTTTTGAAACAGCCAGTTGAATACAAACTTTATTAAAAAATGTATTTGGTGATAATAATAAAAAAAAACCATAACGTAAGTTTGACAGGGAGCTGCAAACAATTCAGAAGATATCAACTGTGTTTTTCCAAAGCCAAATAGAGTGTTAGAGTGCTATAAATAATTTCGTCCTAAATTTGATTAAATATACCGCAAACGAAAATATCGTTTATGGCCAGCTTTTATTTAAATTCAACCTGTGTGCGACGAAGTTCGCCGATCGTTACCAGGCAACGAAGAAAATAAACGACGATCCCTTTGTAGTGCTCTCTTGCCATTGAGTGGACCTTCTTGTCGTAGTTAATATTCGCTGATTGATTATGACTTCGTACTATTCCGCTTGTGATTTTGTTGCGAGTTAGAACGATAGATAGCCAAAACCTGTTCAAGCCATCTACGACCATGAGTCATTCGCTGCGAAGTTTGTTGCACGCATTTAAATTGCCGCTTACGCATCTGTTTTGGGTTATCTGGACCATACTTCAATCGTTGGTCCCATATAATTTTTTAAAAGCACTTCCGAAATTAAAATATCTTTATCAATTTCCATCCTACGGATCTTAGCTTTGTAATCAATGTTTATAAATACTTAATATTTCCTTAAATGACAGAGCAATAAACTAGAACAATCCTGCGTATTGCACATCAAATGATATCAAAACACCGAACGGGTTAAGCGGTATGCGAGAAAAAGAAATAAAAATTCATTCCGGTAAAAGCTGATTAAGCAGGTTGAAACAGGTTACAGGCGCACTATGGCCACGCGCTACCATTACTTTATATATTTTTTTATCGCTAGTCTGCCGCGATGAAACGAGAAGCGAGAAGCGGTGCACTATGGACGTACCCTAAGAATGTAAGCGTAAAGCGTTTCGGAGTCGCGTCAACAACATATGATAAACATAACCAAAAATAACAATGGCAAATATGGATAGTTAAGTACTTCTCTATGCATTAGGGGCATTAGTTGCTAAGCTTTAGAAAATGTAGAAGCTACCAAGCTTTAAGTAAAGTACAAAAAATTAGAACAACATGAAAGGATAAATAGTTATATTAATAATTATATATCCCGTCTATAGTTCCCTTATTGAAGAGAAAGCAACAAAACTAGTACACAATAATCAACTAAAACACTTCTCTAATGCAGCATCTGATACAGTTTTAATCATCTCCTGATGATGGTAATATAGTTAGCGAAACGCGCGTCGAGTGCAAATATTTTGTTTCGGTATTGTGAAAAAAATTCTGTTTTAGATCAGATACATCGATAATATATATTTAAAAAAAAATCAGATCAGAAGCTCGGCAAAACAAAACCTGAATCACGAAAATGACAGCTTTTACGCTAAACAGTTGAACAAAATCCAACTTTTCCGCCCATCTCCGGCGTAATTTTGATAGCGCAATGAACATGGCGCGTATATCAGGTGACTTGCTATAACCAACCAGATCGCAGAACGCCGTTACGCTGGTGTAATATTACGTACATGAGAGCCCACCATTAATGTGAGTGAAATTGTCATGGTAACGCTTGTAATAACATGCATCGTTCACTGACATCTTAGTGCTGGATTTACATTTTTATAACGTTAGCCATGCTTTTGATTTACTTATTTGACGTTTTATTCGCTATTTAAATTATCCCAATTATAATTGATATTATAATAGAACTATAAATGGGTAGTTTGAGAAATTCTATATGTTGTACATAGTACAAGTACACATAGTATTTTGTAATCTTCGGTCATACCTTTTTTTTTTTTTTTTTTTGGATTAGGAGAATGCATATCTGAGCACGACCAGAGCATTGTTGTTCTAGCGCTCTGGACAGTGGGGGACTCCGGCATAGCCACTAAACTCCCATCCCCTACTTTTCCCCATGCACTGGAACCGCTTTCGCATTACTTCGGTGCAGGGGGGCTGTCTTTATACATTTGTCTTACTTAAGGTAGCATGAGTATAGGCTTCGTGGTACGGAATCTGCGCGTATATGGTTCTATCAGTCTCTAACATCTCTCTCCTCTTTCTCTTTGGTCTCTATTATATCCCTAACGGCACTGTACGCGTCTTTCCATTCTTTCTCACCTTGTAGCAAGCAACTGGTCAGGTTATTTGCATCGAAGATCCAACCAGTCTTACGCTGGAATCTTGCTCGTGGACCTTCCCATCTCGGGCATTGAAAAAGTGTATGCTCCGCGTCGTCTTCGTCACGGCAATAAGGGCAATCTCTGGTTTCTGATCTTCTTCGTTCAAATAGGTACTTCCTGAAGCATCCATATCCAGATAGCGCCTGCGTCAGGAAGTAATCCACCTCGTTTAGTTGCTCGTATAGTTTACCTTCCACGTCCAAGAGGCATATTGGTCTGAACGAGGAGGGATTCTGCTCTGGTTTATCGCCCTTCTTAAGAAGAAGGATTTTTGCTACTTTCCAGCTTTCTGGGAAGTATGCCCTAGATGCCAGTTCGTTGTATGTGGCCAGTACTAATTCTGGTTGATTTTCTGTCACAAGCTTTATTATTTCCGGAGGTATTCCTGCTGGTCCTGGAGCTTTAGTGGTTTTCAGCCTGCTGCAAGCTATCCTTAATTCCTCTATTGTAAAGTTTAAAAATCTATATCTATTATCACAGTTAAATATCACAGGATGGTGTTCGGGGAATAAATGGGTTGCCACTTCTTCCATCTCATCCAGGGAGAGGTTTGTCCTAGGGGGGTATCCTAGTATACCCTTCATAACAATTTTATATCCATCACCCCATATATCACAGTCGACTTTATCACATAGTTCTTTCCAACATTTTTTTCTTAGCACCCTTGATCCGTTCTTTGAGCTTCTTTTTCGACTCTTTATAGAGTTCCCATAGAGCTTCCCTCAATTCTGGTGGTTCACGCCTTGCCGCTCTGGTGTAGTCCCTTCTCGACTTGTGGCACTCTCTGCGGATACTGGCAATGTCTTCATTCCACCAGTGCACCGGTTGTCTCCTGGCATCAGCTTTTCTTCTAGGCATAACTAAGTTACAGATATCTGTCAGTTGCTCGGAGAGACTTTTTGTATTCTGTAGGTCTTGTCGGGGACCAAGTTCGTTCAGGACCTGACTGTGTTTGTTTTTATCTAGTTTTTTTACTTGCCAGCCGCTGGTGCTGGTGTTGAGTGTCCTGGAAAAAGGTACTCTGTTGGTCGTAACTTCGAAGACAATGTAATTATGGTTACTTAATGTTTTCCTTTCCAGTACCTCCCAGCGACTGATTTGAGGTTGAAACTTCTCCGTAGCAGTGGTCAAGTCCAGGATAGAACCATAGTTTAGGCTTTGGAAGGTCGGTCTATCTCCCTGGTTTAAGACCACCAGATCGTTAGTCGCCATCCACTCCACCATCACTCTGCCTCTTCTGTCCGTTGTATCCATTCCCCACTGCGGTGATTTAGCATTGAAGTCACCTGTAATTATTGCATTTTCTCCTTTTGTTCTTATCCGTCGCCCTATCCGAAACAAAGTTTCTTCCAAATCAAGAATATCATCGTTTCCCGAAGAGTAGCAGCTATAGATGGTAAATTCGCTGACTGTGAGGTATGCGTATCCTTGTCCTTGCCCCTGGCCCTTGATAAATATTTTATCACTCATAACCTTGATGGCAGATTTCAGGTCGATCCCCTTTATCCAGTCTTTTCTGTCCCTTATAAAATTGACGTTCGGCTCACTAACGAGTATTATGGCCGCTTCCAATTCTTTGGCCGTAGCTATGGCCATGTCTATAGCCTGCCTGCTCCTTTTGTGTTAATTTGAAGGATCTTCAACACGTTGTAGTGTTGGTTTGGATATCTTTGTCCTCCGACTAACACACTGTGGGCCCCCGGTACGATGTCCTTCCTGATTGCAGTGCAGACCAAAAGGTTCGTTTTTGCATTGGAACGCTTTATGTCCCTCCTTGCCACACTTCAGGCACAACTGGCTTCTGTCAGTCCCCTTACACTGGGCTATTTCATGTCCACTGTCCCAGCACATAGCACAACGAGATTCTTTAACCCTCTCTAAAATTCTGCAGAGCGACCATTCTATTCTGATCGATCCCATTTGTATTAGATTGTTAGCATCCGAGTCTGTTAATATCAACGTGGCATTTTGCTTGCTTCCAAACGCTGGTCTGAGAGCCCTTACATCCACTCTATCATGTGTTATTCCCAGCTTGGCTGCAATATTTGTCACAATTTCCTCTTCATTCGTGAGCTCGTCCATGTTTTTTATATGTAAGACCTTCTTTTTTTGGAGCAAAGATGTCTTTAGGTCTGGTATCTTTTCCTCAAGAACCTTTTTAAGGATGTTCGCTTTGTCTGTACCGTTTTTTATTGTGAGCAGGACATGGTCAGCTCTATTTTTTTTTACTTCGTTAATGTCAACTCCTACCTCGCTAGGGTTTACCGCTGCCTTAATGATTCTGAGTGTCTCAGCGTAACTTTTACCAGGCAGCTTCACCAGTATCGCATCATCCTTAGGTCTTTGCGTTGTCCCGACACTTTCTCGCTTTTCGATTAAGCTTTTTAATTTAGCTCGTCCTTTCTTTACGCGCGCCTCTTGTTTGTAGACCGCGATTTTTTCATTAACGAAAAGAAATTGGAGCATCTTGGTTACCATGACTCCCCTCACGTCATCGATTTCAGCTATGGCAATTTTGTCTATGTTTTGTGTCTTAACACATTCCCTGATTTTTGCCAGACATTCAAACGTGGTTTTATCTTCGGCGCTAGTCTTATATTCATTCAGTATAGGATATACTATATACCTGTTGGAGTAAGTGAACTTTCCATCTGTGGTGGGGAAGCCTACGGAGTGCAGCATTACTGCTACATCACCTGGTTTATTTATTTGTTTCCTTAGGCCCTCTTTAGATCCAAATTTCTCTATTGCCCTACCAACACTCTTGTGAGTTGTCTCAATATTGGAATTGCACGGGAGTACTACGACTGCTTCTGGTGGTGCGTCCCAAATATTTGTATCTGTCTCAGACAGTGGCTCAAATAAGTCGCTATTCCAGTCTTCCTCTCTAATGTTTTGAAATCCTTCCCAGCTCCGGTTGGATGTTATTTTTTGTCTCTTAGTTTGTTTGATTCGGGCTTTTTGGCAGCCATCGCAAACTACTTTCTCATCGGTTGGCGCCATTATTGCCTCCTGGTGTTTGTCTTTCAGCGTTGCGATGCGCTGTCGTAGATAAGCATTTTCTTCTGCCAACTCGGCTGGTATACTGTTGTTACCTTCTTCTATTATTATTGCGTCGATCCATTCTTTGAATTTCTGAGATTGCATTTCCTCCGCAATAGCAGAGAGTTTACTGCTAACTTCACGGAACTCCCTCTTCGGTTTATATGTTGCTGATACAACGGTTTCCAGGGTTTCTATACTCCCTATCATATCTTTCAGGTACTTCGTGAAAACTTGTCCCATATTCGTGGTTACCGTTTTGTTTTCTTCAGGTGAATTATCCCATTTCCTTTTTTCTGTGGATTTGCCGGTTTGTGGTACATGTCTCCTGATTATCTCCTCCTCGTCTGGGAGCGAGTTTGCTCTACGTCTAGGTGGAGTCCCACTAATAGACTCTCTTCTTTTAAATGGGTCTGCTTCCGTCCCTGCACATCTATTTTTAAAGAGGTCTCCTTCAATGTGGGGTTGGCCCTCCCCAAAATCCGAGGGGCCAGCACCGACCACCGCGGCTTTCACGCGATCGGAGTCGGCGGTGAAATTATTACTCACTTGGGGTACATTATCTTGAGTTTTGTCACACATATTTTTGTTTATTGTTTTCTCATATCCTTGTCCATTGCCATGTCCGTCTTCTTTCTCCCTCTCGCGTCTGCCCTGATTCATTCCCATCCACCGGGGTTGGTTACCCGATCTTTGAGTCCGTCACAGGTTTCCGGGGACCACCATCTTGGTGCGAGTGAGGTATGTGGTTAGGAGAGGCTATAAGAGACGCATCCATAACCTTTGGCCCCCGCTTCTCGGTCAAACCTAACAAAGTCTGAATGTATTTAAGAAAGTAAATTAGTTTTATCAGTTTGTGTGACATGAACTAACATTGTAAAAGTGCATTTTTCGCGATAAATACCTATTGCGTCGCCGTCGTTTCTTTTGTTTCTCTTTATCACCTAAAAATTACGGTAACCATTGACATTTTTCGTTGTAAATTGCACAAGGGAAATACTCAGCAAAATTTGGAAATAAAGTGCCGAAAACCGAACCTCAGTGATATAATTCGTCTTGTTTTCATCGTTTGTTCATTTTTCTTAAAAATCTATTTTATTTCCCACTTGTTGTTCATCAGTTATTAAAGGTTTCATCCAATTTCGTTGGTTATTTTACCTTTACTGATTTTTGGGGAGGTTTTAGTTCCTTATTTTTAGAAAAATTGTAGTTCCTACTTCAGAAAAAAAAATATATATCTATTTGCCTTTTCTCATCCCTGGGAAGTCTAAAAAACTGTAATTACAATTGTTTGTGCACTTTATTGCAGCACAGTGCAGTGACTGTATGCACGCATTATTTCCACTTCAAACGCACAGAACACGATATGGCGACTAAATTTACTAAATACGCTCCTGTAAATCACGAGAAACTCTCTGGGAGTACCGACCTCGATTGACGCTCTGACTGCTGAGCCGTTGAATGCCAAATGCGTGGCAAGCAATGCGCGGACCCCTCATTTCAAGTGGAGATAATTAGCTGGTATTGAATAAGCTGTGGTCAGTACTAACTGCGGCCATATTTTTTTTTGTTCAGTAACATTCGAAAGTTATAGCTTATGAGTTACGTAAGAAATTGTACATATAACCTCTTTCTAGGATTATGCAGTTATCAATAGTCGGTGGTTCCGATATGGTCTAGATAGAACAAGTCAATATCGTTGTCACCACTAAATCTTACTGGCAATTGCTTTGAAGCAGCGCCATGACAAGCAACTAATGTATATCTGCATTTCTCACCAATCTCACATAAGGCATCTACAGTTATAAACCGATTTATATGGTCATCATTTCATCATAATGATATTATGTGTTATTTTATACTACAGGACTAGATCTGACCTATTTTTATTCTGTGACACGCTCGCACGTAATATTGGAACCTAAAATTCCAATAACTTAAAAACATTCTTCATAGGTGCTATTTTAAGTACAAATATTATTTTTTATTTTAAGTTAATTTATTATCTGTTACTTAAATTTAATCAATCCCATTAATGCAACATAATGAATTTAAAAGAGAGTAAACAATCATTTAATGTTGTTTGTGTTGTAGGTGAAGGATTTTGAGAATTTCACGTTAAACCTTTATTTATTACATTACATTAAGTTTTACATTGAAAAATTCTTATTACAAAATAACGTGTACGTTTGATCCTATGTAGTACCACAGCTTATTCAATAACCAGCTACTCATTTCTATCGAAATCGGAAAGTTGGAGTGTCGGGCACTGCGCATACCTGGCAGTGCGCTGAGCGGTGCAGTTTCACGGTCTCGTGATTTTTCAGGCAATGTAATGACACGAAGCGAACTGAATTTAAAATGAATATTCGCTTCAAAATCCACGACAAATTTGTCCGAAGCTACGTCTATCGCCCTAAAAAGACCGGAAATTTCGGATTTTTATACAATTTTGCCATTTAAAATCGTTTTCAAACCGATTTTAGACGATAAAACCCGAGTACAACCACCACCGATGTACTCGGATAAAACATCATATTTTAAATTAAACGAACTGTCAAAAGTATTATTCAGATGCCCAGATGTTTAGAAAAATATTAAGTCAAGGCCCTCTTCTAAAATTTTCACTTGACTTTCTCAAATCAAAGGATGCCGCCGCAAGATGAGTAGCTGGTTATTGAATAAGCTGTGGTAGTACAGTCTATATAGGTGCATAGCTCGACTGACGGCGAAATTCATGCAGTTCGCGCTGGTCTATGGTTCGCGCCTAGCTTCTACCACAGTTTATACCGTAACCGAATCAGTTAAACAACTCTCCACGTGTTTTGAAGCCAAGCGCTTCAACCAATAGAGAGCTGGGAGTTCTTATCTTGCGCCTGTAAGGAAGAAGAGATAGAGATAGTGTTGGCGAGAATTAACCGTAAAACGAGGCACGCAACAGGCTTGTATTGTGCTTGTATTCAGATGAGATCTCAATTATTGATTTTCTGCCTGGCGACAGGAAATATATATTTATTGAAATGGAACCGAAGAGCGAAAACTACCATCTTGTTTGTTCGAAAGTCGGCTTTGTTTGTAGTGCTTTTTGGGAACTGCTTTCGCGAATTTTGTGTATTACATCTTAGTTCGACTCTGTCCACGGGGGTAAAGGTGACTGTGCCACGGCCCAGCTGGCCGTATAATTCTGAGATTTCCTACTAATATAAGGTGACCAGAATTTCTGTTGACCAATGCGGGACGGAAGAACGGATAAGATAGATGGCGGCGCAGCCAATGCCCCGTAGGCGAAAATATTTCGGTGCCACACCCTATTTTTTCAAAAATTCACCAAAGAAAAAAACCAAAATTTTAAAAACTATTTTTTTTAGATAAATTAATAATTATTATCCATACTAACCCTTTCCGGACGGCAAGTCTCCATGGTAAAGTGACTATAGATCATTGGCATCTATAGCATGCCTACCACTGCGCGAGTCATACTAGTGGCACTGAATTTGCGTAGAGGTCGTCAGCTGTTTTGCAATGGTTGAATTTTGATGCAAACCTATATTTATTTTATTTATTTTATAATAATATACTCAAAAAGTTGTTGTAATAAGAGTACATTTTCTGGATGGTCCATATTTTATTTACGCCTGTGAATACTCTTTCACGTACCGCATTTGTGCCTGATCCTGGTAGACTCAAAGAATACTCAACGATTTTTTGAAAATTTTTATAAGAAATATCTTGTTCCAAAAAAGTTTTTAAATACTTCCATCCACCTCTTATCAGTTTATAATTTTTGTTCCTTTCACTCTTCAAATTTTTCTTCGATTAGGTAAGCGATTAAACGGAAAACTCTCTTTTACTTATCTTAGGTTAGGCCAGGCCTTAAAAGGAGTGACTAAGGTTCCGGCTTCCGTCAAGATGGGATTCTTCATATCCATACAGCAAAATAATCGATATCGTTTAAAAAAAGGTAAAATAGTAAATTTGCTCCTCATACTGAAAATGCGGTACATTTTGCGGGACGCTAGAAATGCTGGACAGCTTACAAGAAGAAAGGACGATCCCGCAAAATGTGGGACGCCTGGCCACCTTATACTAATAATGCACATGCTCGAAATATGAGAATCGCATGAAAAAATAGAATTTGGCTTCACTGACATCAAAGGTGCCGGTTCAGAGTTGCATAACTGATTTGGTTACGGTATAAACTGTGCTTCTATTCTACGTTCTCGTGCGGACTCGTGCATTCGTGGCGGGCTGGCCATATAGACAGGTCCGTACCGACACAACAAATGTCGAATTACAAATTAGCAAAGGGAGGAGTTGCAAACCTCTTTAAAAGAAATATATAAAGAATTAGTTAGGAACGTTTTACAGCCAAAATTTCTAATCAATTGAAAAACTTTGCTAAACATCCTGAACTGTAAGCAGTTTAAAAATCCTTGATATCAAACCAATATAATAGAGTGACATAGACTATTCCATATTTTATAAAACGAGACAAAATGCGTCAAGATATTTTTTTATTAAGGACATGAGTTGCTTATAAAATACCTCTGTAAAAAAAGAAACAATTTGACAATCTGTACCAATCAGGTATTATGTACAAATGAAGACACAAATTTATAAAATACCAGTTTGTCAGAAACCTCTTATTTTGTTTCTACTCAAAACTTGACAAAAGTAGAAATATCAGTGGTGATGAGTAAATTACTCATATATTTTATCAAAAAAGTTGTAATTTATTATTATTAATCTTTATTATTTTAAGGTTTGGCACTGGTGTCTACCAAACGGACAAAAGTTCAGCTTTTTATGCCCAAATGGTACAATCTTTAATCAGCTTGCAAGAGTATGCGATTGGTGGTTTAATGTTGACTGTGCGGCAACTCCAAGTCAATATGGAATCAACGAAGACCTTTATAGAGTGCCCCCACCATACGACAGCCAGTCTGATCAGCGTTTATAATATTGAAAATTAGATATAAATATGAAAAATTGAGTAGACAAGTATATTATTTCACTTCAGAACGTTAATCCATTGATATTCATTTTTGAAATGCTTCAGCCTCTATCGCAGCTTGAGTTCATGAGTTATTAAAAGCATATCTATGTGAGATTTCTCTTCGATATATTTGAGCCGTTTTTCCGTGCTAATACGACAGCTTACCAAACAATCAGCTAGCCGACTCTACTGTCAAAATGGAAATAAAAATCTGACGTGACCGACGCCATTTTGGGTTAAAACACCGGGTCGGAATAAGGAATATTCAATTTTAAATTAGTTGAGAATCTAAGAGCTCGTAGGAAGCGTTTTAAGGATGCTCTATACATGTTGCGAACATCTACCTAAAAAATATTAAAATCTATGCAAAATGACATGCTGAATCCGATTTTTTGTTCGCCCTTCGATCCGGAATTGCGAAATAGGTCAAAACAGAACTTTTTTGAAAAAGCAGAAAAATGTGACTAAAATATTATTTTTTTTTCAAACTACTGTATAACTTGCTTAAATGATGTCCGATTGATCTGAATTTTTGATATGATATTTTTCAATCTCTTCTTAAGATGATACCATATATTAGAAGATTTTAAAAAATGGCATATGGGCCTAAGAACTTTTATTGCTCTCCTTTACATAAAATATCATCATTTTGCAGTGTAAAATACTCGATCGAGAAAACTTTTTATCCTTCAAGTTAGGTAGGTACTATAAGCGACAAAAGTGTTCCTGACAAACCAAAGTAACTTTTTTATTAAAAACTTTTATTGATACGGTTTTTAGTTTTGACTGTGTAATTATTTAAAGTCCTAGAAAATTTAAGGAGACCGCGCGCCCGAGGCCGCGCTATATACTTCTATTATCGTTGTTGGGTGTAGGGGAACGAATAAAGCGGCTATGCGAGAGAGAAAGAGATGGAGAGAGTCCAGGCGTCACTTCATTTATAAGTGCAAAGAAGCATGATATTAGTTACAAACTTAAAAAAACTGTGCATTACGGGATTGGTAAAAATAATATGTTTTATTATTTATAATTATTGTAACGTAGTAGATGGGTAGTATCTACAATAATACTGGAAATATAATGCACACACTTTTCTATATACCTACTTGCTGTTCAGTTTTCAACGCATTTTCCTTCTCACAGACAACTTATGTCACATTTTACATTTGCTTTTAGGCATTTGCACATTGCTGAACATATAAATAATTTGCATTAACAAAGCGGAGATAGTATTTAAAAATTTTAGTTTGGCGTCTTTGGCCATCAATGTTGGTATTATATAATTGCACGTGAGCCCATATCCAAATTTTACAATTTTAAGAACGTCTAGCTTTAGCATATGGGCTGTTTTAAATATAGCACATTGTAAAAAGGCACTCTTGACATGAAATATAAACGGATCTTCGGTCGGCGGCAGATCCCTAAAATCAACAATTATTGCAGATAATATAATTTGTTCCAAGCTTATTTTATCTAAAGTAGGTCATGAGTGATTACGGCCATAAAGATGTTTAAAAAACAGTCTACATGATGACAATAATTGGTCAGATATTTTATATTCGTTTTCCTTTGCACTTTTAGTCCCAGATGATAGAAGATTCATCTCATTTGCTTCTCGAGATAACACTATTATTGAAAGGGCCCTTCTTTTGCCTTTTCTAAACAGAAAGCTGGCCAAATCACAACCAGATAAGCAGCAGACTGTTAACAAATTGTCTGCTAATGTTTTAACATCGAGTTGATGCAAGTTTGTAAGTTTTTTTAATAACTGAAAATGAATTTCTTTGGATTTTCCATCTAAACTTCAAACTCTATACTTACCGAGAGAAACATAGATATCACGAAAACATCTGTGTCCACACTTTTAATAAGAAATACCTTCAAATATTTTAGAAAAAAATTAATAATTGCAAATATTCTCGTATCCAGCTTCTTCGTGCCCTGTAAAAGCCAACCTAACAACCACATTCGATTCCCTTTTGGTGCATTTTATTGTTCTTTCGCTATCTTCCGACATTTCTGCAAATATAATTTCAACTTGATCAGATATAGTATAATTCTCTTACAAGTTTTTTAGCTAAATAGGTCAAGAGGGTTATTTTGTTACTAGAATTTGATATAATTTTTTTTCAATCAGGTATATAAATTTTATCTCGTATTTCATATTATGTTAAAAAATGACAATTTTTCGATCTTCTATATCTCTCTGTTTTCTTTAAACTTTCTTCAAATTTGTAGCGATCACCAACACATACGACGAGACGAGAGTTCTGGAGCTTCAGCTTTAATATTAATGAAATGTATTTTAAATATAATTCTCTAAATTTTCTACACTTAAAATTCTGGTATCTCTGAATAAGTACCATCATATCTATTATATATGCGGAGTTAAGAATATAATTTTTTTCTATTGGCATGCAAGACAGCTCAGTAGGTTATTCTTTTAATTCTTTTAACACAGAATTATAGAATTCATATTTGTTTTCCTTTCTCATAATAATATTGTTTTCTGAATCCATTTCAAAAAGTGAAGATGGATAAGAAGTCCATTCGTTAGAGAATACCTAAATTTTTGTTTCCTCTTCAAGTTCTCGAGTAAAATGTAGATTTCCTAACATTTTTGCTTCACTTTCATATAACTCACCCACAATAGCTTTTTGTTTTTTGCTTTTTCCTTTGCGTTAAACAAATTTAACTTTACTCCTTCAATTTTTTCTGCGTATTCCTTATTTGCCTTAACTATGGCGGCTATTGCTATTTTTTCTGCTTTATAAACATTGCTAATATATCCGGAACAAATATTAGCCAATTCCTTAAGGTCTGGTTGGAAAAGATTATTTTTTTGTTTTATGATTCTTTTAACTTCTAGTTTATTTTTATGGCTCTTTCTTGCTTCGCAACTTGAATTATCACTAAATTCTTGAATTCGGTGCAAGATTTGTTGGTCGTTAATTTTTTTGCCATTTTCCAGATCTCATTCTGCTTATTAAATCTTAATATCTGTTTACGTTTCCGTAAACCGTTACTGTCACGACTTTTATTGCATAATATACAAACATCTGAATGAGAAGATCTACATCGTTCACCAGTTTTAGGTTCGGAAGCATTGCCCTCCGTTTCAGATTTTTTGTAAGCACTTCTTGTATAAGTTCGTCTACACTTAGCGTGATAAACAGAATTTAGTGATAAAAACACTTTCTTTTTGTCATCATGATATTTAAGAGCTATGGATTGCTTATCGGAATTTTCTCTACATGCTTGAAATAAGTAATGAATGCTCTCTTTTGTAACCTTCCTGTACCGTTTCCACACTACATCTATCTGTATTTCGACTCATATTTTGTCTTGGACAAGAGGACACAGCAAACATACAAGAAGGATTATTATCATAATTATTGTAAAAATACTAGCATCAACTATACAGGGTGACAACGAAACTACTACCCAGGCGCGGATCTTAAAATGGCTTGAGATAAAAATTTGAAATTTTCACCGACCACAGGGTTCACATGACGTGCACATTTCAAGCAAAAAAACAATTTACAGTCACTTCCGGTTTCATCGGAAACGATATAAGTTTAACTTTTTTAAATGGCAACCCCCGTATATTTTTGCATATTTGAATTCTGCGAAAAATTCTAAACACTTTTTATGTAGAATGTACTATAGCTAAAGTTAATAGATTTTGACTTATGAGACTTTAAAGTTTACCCTATTTTGACATTTATTTGCATTTTATAAGAAAACAACATCTGCTACGACCAAAACAAATGGTGCAATTTATACGTCAACCAAAGCGCTCTAGGATGGCAGAATAAAAAACTTGAAATTAAGAGTTTTCAAAAATTCATATTTCTGATATGTTGATTTTCAATTTTTCATCGATTTTTGTATGAAAACGGTTTAACCTACAGCCATGAGACTTTTCCTACCCAATCTTACTTTTTTGTCTTCTTTCCGTTTCTATCCTTAGTTTTCATTTTCAAACAACGGATATTATTTTTTATAATGCTTATTGGATCCATAAAAAAGGGATTTAGTGGCTGGCTTAAATTAAAATAAAAATAATCATGTTTAGCCATGACACAGGTTGCTATGGTTTTTAAAAATAATTGAATTTTAACAGGTAACTTTTACCTTGCCATTTTAAACAGATTGCAAAGAACTTTTAATCTAAGCCGAAAAAAAAGTCACGAAACAAAGCACGATAATTTACACAAATTGCAACAAAAATTGTGAAATCTGCCGAAGACACAGGGGTAATAAGTTACCTGTCAAAATTCAATTGTTTTTAAAAACCATAGCAACCTGTGTCATGTCTAAACATGATTATTTTTATTTTAATAAAAGCCAGCCACTAAATACCATTTTTATGGATCCAATAAGCATAATAAAAAATAATATCCGTTGTTTGAAAATTAAAACTAAGGATATAAATGGAAAGAAGACAAAAAAGTAAGATTGGGTAGTAAAAGTCTCATGGCTGTAGGTTTAACCGTTTTCATACAAAAATCGATGAAAAATTTAAGATCAACATATGAAAAAAATTAATTTTTGAAAACTCTTAATTTCAAGTTTTTTATTCTGCAATCCTAGAGCGCCTTGTTTGACGTATAAATTGCACCATTTGTTTTGGTCGTAGCACATGTTGTTTTCTTATAAAATGCAAATAAATGTCAAAATAGGGTAAACTTTAAAGTCTCATAAGTCAAAATCTATTAACTTTCGCTATAGTACATCCTACATAAAAAGTGTTTAGAATTTTTCGTAGAATTCAATTATGCAAAAATATACGGGGGTTGCCATTTAAAAAAGTTAAACTTATATCGTTTCCGGTGAAACCGGAAGTGACTGTCAATTGTTTTTTTGCTTGAAATGTGCACGTCACTGAACCCTATGGTCGGTGAAAATTTCAAATTTTTATCTCAAGCCATTTTAAAATCCGGGCCTGGGTAGTAGTTTCGTTGCCACCCGGTATATGTAAACGTAATCTGTAAACTCCTACTAAACAGGGATTCCCGTGCTGCCCCTGCAATACATTACACACACAGCCGACCGCACCGATATTGAGTAACTTTTATGCGCGCCGTGGTTTCAATAATAATTATTAACATAAAAACAAGACGATTTTTGAAAAAAAGTTTCAAATAAAAAAACTTCCTTTATTATTTGGCTATAATTTTCTCGCTTATAGTATCCATCTATCTTTAAAAATAAAAAAGTTTTCTCGATCGAGCAATTTGTCTAGTAATCGAGTAAAATATTAGGTGTCCCACTGAAAAAAATATCACCAAAGGCACATTAATTATTCCTAATTATGTTTTATGTTAAAACCGTCTTAAGATATGTTTGACAAAGGCCATATTAAAATTTCATGTCGATCGAAGTTAAAATAAGGGAGATAGAGAAGTTTATGCAAAAAAATAAAATTTTGCAACAATTTTCAAGAATTTTGGAAATTTGTCAATTACTCTGATTTCGCAATTCCGGATCAAGGGGCGAACAAAAATTCGATTCCGGCAGGTCATTTTACATAAGAATTCATATTTTCTAGGTGGATGTTCGCGTCTTGTATAGAGGTGGTCGATTTCAGCACCTCTGGGTCCCAACTAAATAGACAGGATTGGAGTTTTGATATTATATCTTTGTTCTATCGTAATTGGATGCAATCAACGGTTTTAGATAATTTATATTTGAATATTGGTGTACCTACATTCTCACTGAACCAAAAAAATAGATATCAACTTTTTGTTTTAAATATAGGTACCTATACTTAGGTTTTTTTATATAAGATATTGTCTTAAGCGGGAAGAAAGGAAATATAAACCACTGAACTCATAGAAATATTGATTTATTTTACAAAAATAACTATTTAAGGTATAACATAGGTTTGTTATCAAATATGTATCTATATAAAACTAAAAATGTATAATTATTGCGTTTTCCATATAATAAGCTTATTTTTATTAATACCTACTTTTAAAGTTTTTGTAAATATCTTTTAAAGTATAATATAACCTAACTCGTATGTTTAATTGAATAACAAAATTCTTGGGGAACCCGGGACAAGCGTGGCTAAATTGAACCCTTTGAGAAATACTTAATAACTTTTGACAAATATTTGGCAGGGCAACGAATTGTTCGAAATTTTTTCGAAAAATAGATTCAATTTTTGCTATAAAGGCAACAAAGTTATCGTGGGGATTCTTCAGATCAGATTTCCGTATATCTTTGGAAGCATTTTCATATGCACGAAAAAATATATAAAGAGAGGTGTCATCCAAATCTTGATGTGCTTTTGAATATGCCATGCAAGTTTGACATGTG
Source organism: Pissodes strobi (assembly GCA_016904865.1). NCBI lineage: Eukaryota > Metazoa > Arthropoda > Insecta > Coleoptera > Curculionidae > Pissodes > Pissodes strobi. The sequence goes on along the minus strand of JAEQML010045054.1, from coordinate 5,860 downwards.
TGGATTTCCTCGCATCTATTTAAAAGATAACCACACACGTACCAAATAAAATTCTTTTCTAGATTATAATTCGCTCTCTCTCTTTCTCTCTTATGAAATTGCTAAAAAATTATTCAATTTTTATGGGACTAAGTGAAACTAACCGAAAGTTAATTGGACGACTAACCAATAAATCTATTAAAATTTATTATAACGTATCGAAACCGGCCAAATAAGTACAATCAGTTGAGACCAAGTGAAACTAACCGAAAGTTGATTGGACGACTAACCAAAACTAACCAAATATATTAAAATTGATCATAACGTATAGGAACCGGTTCAAATGACTAAAATAAGTTGAGAATAAGTGAAACTAATCGAAAATTATTTTTATTTATTTATTATTTATTAACAAAAACGTACCCAACAGGCATAAAGCCCAATTATTAGGCAGGACCTGAAACAAATTACAAAACATGTGAACACGTTACAATTACTAGGATTAGTATCAGATCACTAAGTAAACCTAAACCTAGTCCTAAACCTAATTAATGCTTAACCTAAAACAAATGAGATGTATTGAAATGTGGTTATTAAAGTAAGCAAAAACAGGTACTGGAAAACAACGGTCAGGTCACAATACAAAAAAATGTTCAGGAGAAGAAAAAATCGATATTATTAATTAATGGGGTAATAGCTTCTTTATTGAAGAGATTGGCTGCGAAAAAAAATCCAAATCGGGATGAGCATTATATTTAGAACACATTGAAAAAATGGGGGAGAATTTTAAAACATTTGTTCTTGGTAACGGCAAATAAAATGTGGTACTATAGCGAGAGTTTATTCGAGGTACATAAAAATTCAATTTATTAACAATGTCAGAGCAGTCCAATATATTATTTAATACTTTAAACAAAGTAATCATATAATGGTAATCATGACGATCACCAAGAGACACGTAACCAAATTTATTTAGTAGGGTTGTATGAGAAAAGCCTTGAGGAGGATATATTCCCTCACTTTTATACCATGCATATTTTAAGAACCTGCGCTGAACTTTTTCCAAATTATTTAAATGAACGTTATACCCAGGGGACCAAATTACTGACGCATACTCTAATTTAGACCGAACATAAGAGTTATATAATATTTTTAATACTTCGATGTTATTGAAGTCCCTGGTACAGCGTACGATAAATCCGTAGCTTTTCGATGCATCAGACAGTACTTTATTAACATGAGGGACAAAAGAAAACTTTGAGTCGAACGTTACGCCTAAGTCACGAAAAGTATCAGAACGAAAGATAGGTATACTATTGAGAACATAGTCATATTTAACCACAGTGGCCTTGGTGGTGAATGATACAACATTACGTTTACCCATATTAAGTTGTAGGTTATTACTGAGACACCAATCATTGATCTGCTCAAGACTACGCTCTTCAGACAGTCGTCCAAACACTGGACCCTTTCAAAGATTTTTATGTCATCTGCATATAACAGAAATCCTACATTAAGGTCGCTACCAATATCATTAATAAATATATTAAATATTAGGGGCCCAAGTATTGAGCCCTGTGGAACACCTGAGGTAGCAGTGTATTTCTCAGATGTACTTCCATAGAGAGAGACGTACTGAAAGCGGTCAGACAAGTATGAAATAAAGAAATTTACAAGTGGGTCGGAAAACCCACAATTCTGAAGTTTATGAATTAAAACCTTATGATCTAGGCGATCAAATGCCTTGGAAAAATCTAAATAAGTAACATCAACCTGAGAACTATCATCTATAGATTCGGCAATATATTGAGATACCTCAATTAAGTTGGTAAGAGTGGACTTTCCTTTAAAAAATCGATGCTGTTGGGGAACTATTTGGTTCTTAACGACGGGAAATATTTTATCATAAAGAAGAAGTTCTAAAACTTTACAGAAATTACAGATAAGAGAAACAGGTCTGTAGTTCGCTATGTTCGACCTGTCGCCCTTCTTGTGCACGGGAATAAATTTAGATGTCTTCCATAGACCAGGTATCGCTTGGTTTTTTAGACACAAATTGAACAACAAAGATAGCGGCTTGACCAGAACAAAACGACAATCGTACACCAGAAATTCAGGAATCAAGTCCGGACCTGCGGTAAATTTAGGCTTAATTTTTTTAAGAGCTGTAATTACATCATCCTCTGAAAAATTATTTATATATATATCGTTGTCACTATATTGGTGTGAACCAATACTATTTGCAAGACTATTATTAGAAATCCTATATGAAAAAGACTGTTTAAAAAACATGGCAAAAGAAGTCAATATATCTTGTGGGCTGTGATAATCACTACCATTAAAATTCATAAAGTTGGGTATACCGACAGTTTCTCGTTTGCTTTTAATAAATGACCAAAACTTTTTTGGATCCTTTTTAATGTCAAATTCAATTTTTAGAATATAATTCTTATAGGAGTCCCTAATATCAGTTTTTATCTTTGTCCTAAGGGATTTAAAATCCTGCAACTCCAATTGGCTACCATTTTTTCTATACATTTTGCGGTAAATTTCTTTTTTAGATTTGATATAATATATGAGTTAAACCATGGAGGATACTTTTTATCAGTTAACTTTTTATAGCGAGGAATGCATAAATTAAAAATATCATATATTTTGTCATAAAACGCTGTACAAGCAGTCTCGATATTCGATTCTTTAGAAAGAAATGACCAGTCCAAGTTTAAAAATAACTCGTACAGTAACGGAAAGTTAGCTTTCCTAAAATTAAAATTATTTACAAAATTAACAGGAAAATCATGCTTCTTATTTGTAGAATGAGAGAATTGAATGGAGATGCAAAGCGCAGGATGATGTTTATCTTCTTGGACCAGCACATCCATAACAGGCTCAACAGTACAGTGGTATATCTGCATTCACAGACGGGGGTAAATAAATTACCAGAAATAAAATAGTAAAATAGTTAAAAGTTGCCTTAATTGATAATATGTCAATCTGATTAATGATTATTGTGGACGATTCATTACGCTGAAGAACTGCCAACAAGACCCCACCACCTCTGACTGTGCCGGTCGCTTCAACATTGCTATCCGCCCGATAAACATTATAATCATTATAAATAACCTCATTATTAAACACAGAGTCATTTAGCCATGTTTAGCTCAAAGCAATTATATCGAAATGACAGCTGGATGTATTGTTAAATATTTCTGCGGTTTTAGTAAGTAAACCCCACGTATTTTGATAGTACACTGAAATGTATTTGTTGTTAATGTTATTTTTGGAGAGTACCACGTGGTGGGAGTAATCAGATTGCGGAAGATCGGTAGAGCGAGATGCGGATAAACATCGTGATTGCTATTGGCCCAAAATATTCGCTTTAAGTTTGACAAATGCATTTTTGTAAACAGTACAATTATTTATATCCCAGGCCGCATGATTTGTGTTTACAGTATTGCCATGATTACCATTATTGAAATGGATACAATTAGAACACATTAAAACCTGAGATTGACAGTTATTTACGGTATGGTTTTGACCGCATCGCGGACAACATTGTTCCTTAGAGCAATTAGTTGCAGTGTGATTAAATTCGTTACATTTAAAGCAGCGGTTTACCTGAACAGCATCATAGACAACACACGGGTCGTACCCAACAAAAACATTGCCTACCCTTATAAGGCGGTCATACGTGTCACGATCAATCTGTAGTACAGCTTGGTAGCGATCTGCATTCTTTTTAGTTTTGCTCACTTTAACAACCTCGCAATAAGAACAATCAAAAAATATGTCCTTGTTTAACTGTTTTAAAATTAATAATAAGTCATTTTCATTATACGTATCGGTGAAACCAACAATTCGCACCCGAGGATTAATTCCCTTGAGTTCTCTGACTTCATAGGAGTCCGCTAGTTGTTGTTCAGCCAGTCTTTTAAATCTCTGGTTATCCTCAGAACTTCTGCAACCAGTGAGCATACCTCCATTGTTTAACGTTTTTACTCTGGATAATTCAAAATTACTCTGTATGGGGTCGATATTCTCCGTTACTGTCTTCCTTGTAACCATGTTAGACTGCGATTGGTCCCTAGGCGTAATGAGAACAGCAGGAAGTGTGTTGTTTTTAAGTGTTTTTGCATAACTAACAGGAGGTTCATCCGTTTTTACACATGAGTTGTTTATTTTGTCTTCAATCAGATCAGATTAAAACCCTCGAAAACAGTGGTAAGTGTTGACATAGCATTCTGAACTTGACTTTTGATAATATCGTTAAGAGTCTCTTTGTTAACTGAAATGTACTTTTTTACGCAAGAGTTGCACCTCCAAGACAAACCGGAAACTTCATTCAACAAACTGGCAACGTTGCGATGTACGCAAGATATATGACTAGTATATTTGCACTTCGAACAATTTATTTTTTTGCGCGATGGTACCGAATCGCTGCAAAAAATGCAAGATGACATGGCGAGAGTTAAAAATGAAACCACCAAACACTTCCTATTCAGACTTTAAACCATCATTTCCGGAAGGCACGGACGATCCATCGAACAGTGACCAACCAAACAACTCGGTACAGAGTTTACAACAATTAATTTGCACTTTAAACCACTAAAATACACTCAATTGTACTGTACTGTATATACACTACCACTTGCAACTACAGTGGCTTTATACAGGACAGTGACGACAATGTTTCGTCAACGCGCTGATTGGCTGCGCCATTTTGGAGCAAATTTGGTTTGTTTTCGTATGGGGCTGTGGATAAGTTCTTGTGATTTATAGCGATCTTATGCGTTTTTCTAGTAATTTTTTTGCTGATTATTAAAGCTGTGTGTATAGTTTCGGTATATCCAATTAGACATTAAAGTTATATTACGTTTTAAAGTGTAGATTTGCTGCTTTCGAAGGTACCAAGGTAGGTAAATAAGTGGTATTTTAAAGTAGATTATCGATAAGATTTAGTCAGAAGTAGGCTTTTACATACCCTGCAGGCCTCCTACAGGCCCACCAATACATTATAATCCTAAATGTAGTGATTTTAAAAAAACGTGGGCATGTAAAGTTGAAGGGTGATTGTTTCACGAGCTTTTTTTTGTCACACCAAAGAGTGTTGTTATATTCTACTCTTTGTATTTATATGAATGTAGTAGACTGCAGGTGCATGCCGTGTTTTATATACAAGGTTATATTAGGCTTTTCTTTACCAGCTGAATATTGTATTATTCTACTTTGAAACACTTAGTTACAGTATAACTAAACAAGTTGTCAGTGTCATTAACTTTGTGATCACGATTAGTCCCTTAGGATTAAATGAACCCTTTTAGTCCTGGAAGTACAAACAATACTTTAACGTCTATATCATTCCATGTTTAACATCATATAGTTACTGTTATGTAGTTATTAGGGCCTGGTTGTAAAATAGAGGCTTAAACTCAGCTTATTTGAACTACGACTGGTGGTTGAACTCCTTTATACATTGCTGTCAAATTAGATCATTTTACCTGCAATGTATTTTAAATGAAATTCTTCAACCACCAGTCTTGGTTTAGCTGACTCGAGCTTAGTCAGCATCATACAACACAGTCTAAGTAACATGTTCATCAAATGTCATTCCTCAATTTGCTTAATTAAGTGATGCGTACATTACAATGTAGTAACGGTTTATCTTTTCTTGCAGATTCATTTTGCACCAGGCATGTGGGAGGAATAAATATGAGATAAGAAGTTAAAGCCAAATGCTATCCCAACCATATTTTCCATTTACAAACCCAACGCGGAAAAAAAGGCTTCTACAAAATGTAAATTTGCCTTGAAATCTTCAGATTCCATATCGAGGCCTTCTTCCGAGCAAACTGAGAAGTCGAGAATGGATTGGATTTTTTAC
>MU188212.1:35327-65471 GCA_016904865.1 Pissodes strobi | reverse complement strand
TGATGTTCTTTTTTAAATACCGAGCACTTTTTGAAGTGCAAACATATCATGCACATAACACTAGAAACTTAAATATTGACTATCCAATTCATAGACTAACGCTATCTGAAGGGAATCCTTATTATATGTGCCGTAGATTCTTTAACCATTTGCCCAACAACATAAAAAGTATGTCAAGCCAGAGTCCGTTAAGCGTTTGTTAATTTTCCTGGAGCCATATAGAATTAATGATTTCTTTCAGAACCTAGGGAATATTAATAGCTGAAAATTGTTACTATTTTAACGCTATTTCGTTTTTGTTGGGGGATATTTGTGGATTGTATCCTATAGTGTTTTCTTAACATAATTTTGAAATAAAGATGATTATTTATATATTTATTCAAGCCTATTTTGCAATTCCATAAGCGCCTGAATATAATATAACATGAGCATAGTCTTGAATTATTTATATGTTTTTTTAAATTGCCAGGTATATATTTGAAACAAATTAACAGAGAATATCGAAAATTACAAAAAAATGCAGTCATTTTGTTCATGACAAACAAAAAGTAATAATAATAATTTTGTGGTCGGTGATACCTCAAGAATCGGGATATTTAAAGAACTTTTCAAATAGCATAAAACATTTAGCATTATAACAATTAGCTTGCCTTATTTTAAAAACTTTTAGATAGGTGTCATATCTCAACTACCGATCGATCGGTCGGCGAATGGAGCATATGCATGTGTGATGAACCTTTTACCGACCGTTTTTGTTTTTGCATTATATTACGAACTAATCAAATAATTAGTGTAAATTATATATTTTCGAGAATAAAAACCTATGTACTAATATATGAATTGATAAAAATTATGCCTACTTACCAAACTTTTGTTTTATAGTCCGTAATGTGAACACCGAAAAATAGTCTAATTTTACATAAAAACCGTATGGATCTGCTCTCCTTAATGGATAAACATGGATTGGCTGAGAACCGCCACGTAACTTGTTTTGTGCTTTGTACAATTTTGATTGATGCATTATGCGGTGATTAATAATTCTTCCAACATTTTGGTGATTGTCTTAAGCCGTACAACGCCTTATTTAGTTTACATAATAAATTTGGGTTTTTAACAATTAGACCTTCTGGAGGTAACATAAATACTGGCTCTTTCAACATGCCATTTAATAATGCCGATTTTACGTCAAGTTGTACAACAAATAAACTGAACTGAACATATAAAGACAATAAAATTCTGATACTAGCCATTCGAGCAACTGGAAAATAAACAAATTCATCTAACATACCTTGTTTAAAACCTCGGGCAACTAATCTAGCTTTCTTTTTGTTCATGACAAACAAAAAGTAATTATAATGACAAACAAAAAGTAATTATAATTTTATGGTCGGTGATACCTCATGAATCTGGATATTTAAAGTTTTTCAAATAACATAAAACATTTAACATTATAACAATTAATTCGCCTCATTTTTAAAACTTTTAAATAGGTGTCATATCCCAAGTACCGACCGATCGGTCGGCGAATGGAGCATATGCATGTGTGATAAACCTTTTACCGACCATTTTTGTTTTTGTATTATATTACGAACTAATCAAATAATTATTGTAAATTATATACTTTCGAGAATAAAAACCTATGTACTAATATATGAATTGATAAAAAGTATGCTTACCAAACTTTTGTTTTATGGTCCGTAATGTAACGGATAAACATGGATTGGCTGAGAACCGCCACGTAACTTGTTTTGGGCATTGTACAATTTAGATTGGTGGACATTTCTGCGCGCAATCGCGGTGGTAAATAATTCTTCCAACATTTTGGTGATTGTTATAAGTCGTACAAGGCCTTATTTAGTTTACATACTAAATTTTAGTTTTTAGCTTTCTTTTTCATCTTACCGTCCACTATCTTTTCACAAAACACCCATCTTGAGTCAATAACCTCTACTCCATCTGGAGGCACTTGCTCCCATGTCTCATTTTCCTCCAGTGCAACAAGTTCTTCCTCCACAGCTTCCTTTCCAACCCTGATCTCTTTTAATCGCTTCTGTATAGGTTTGTGGCACATCAGAAAACAAATTGCCTGCTGACATGGCTGCAAACAAATTAACATGATCTTCATCGAGATCTTCATCTAGGTAATGTCTTCCAAATAGGTAGGTACACGTCTTCTTCTTGAACTTCTTCTCACATTTTGGTCTATATTCTGTCGAGCTTCTTCCTACTATTCTTCTCCCACTTCATTATTACTATTATGAGTATTTTCCTTTAAGTCTTCCTCTATGTTCTTTCCATACTGGTCATTTTCAACCTCATTTTCCAAATAAATTGGTCTTAATTGGTACTTCTGTTTCTCTTTAAAAAAAAACATTCCTTCCATGGACTACTTTTCTTTGTTTTTCATTCCATAGCCTGTATCCATTGCCTGCATACCCAATCATTATTAACTTTTCGTCATGGGGATCCAATTTTGATTTTCTAACTTCTTTTGGCACCAAGTTGTATGCATCACATCCAAAATTTTTAATTTTTCCCAAATTAGGTGCTTCATCATATCAAATTTCAGCTGGAGCCTTATGTTCTTTCAATACTCTTGTCTCTGTCCGGTTAATTAGATAAATTGACGTTCTTACTACTTCTCCCCAGAATGACTTTTCTAGTGGTGAGTCGTATATCAAGCATCGAGCTTTATGCATAATTGTTCTGTTGAATCGCTCTGCAACCCCATTCTGTTGTGGATTATATGGTACAGTATATTGAATTGTGATTCCCTTTTCTGCACAGAAACGTCTGAACTATTTGGATGAATATTCTCCTCCATTGTCACATAGCAGTTTCTCTATTTTTGTATTAAATTTCGCTTCTACCATTGCCACATACATAAATTTTCCTACAGCTTCACTTTTATTACTTAATAAATAGCATACACAGAAATGCGAAAAATGATATATAAAAGTGATGAAATAACTCTTTCCATCATGAGTCATGGGACTTATGGTTCCACATATATCTGATGACACAATTTCTAAAATTCTTGTGGCTTTTCTAGTTTTTGCTGTATCTTCAAATGACATTCTTGTCTGCTTTCCCTTTAGACAAATTTCACAAAGTCCTGGTGCTGGGTATCTTCCTGAGTGTCCGATTTGTATGTGTTTCAACATCTTATCACCCTCTGCATTGGCTCTGTGTTTTTCATTATTCCATTCAAGAACTACATAATAATAGTTTCCACTTAGTTTTCCTTCCAAAATTGTTATACCATTCTTCTTTACAGACACCTTTTTGTCCTTAAAAATCACTTCCAAACCATTTTCTTCCAATTTTCATACATACATTAAATTGTAAGCCAAATTTTCACATGCCCATATCTTTTTGATTGTAAACAACTTTCCTGAACCTGTTCTTAAATTTATATTACCTTCCTTTATTGCCATAATCATCTGCCCTTGTTTTGCAACATTTATTTTGTGAGATACATTTAGAGGATTTTCCAAAGTCACTCAAGTTTGTACCAACTAAATGGTTAGTTGCACCACTATCTATTACAAACTGCACCTACTGGGTTTCATTCTTTTCAGATAAATTCACATACTCGTTCTGATTTTCTTCATAACTTGACAAAAATGAAATATTTTCTTCTTCTGATTGAGTTTGAGCACTTTGGGCATTATGTCGATCTTGAAATTGTCCACGTTCATGAAAAACTCCACGAGAATCACCCCTTCAATTATCTGGACACTCTGAGCGTTTATGCCCTATTTTTCCACATGAATGGCAAGCATATACTTTCAGGTGCTTGTTGGGTACCAGCCCTTCCCCTATAACTCTGACCTCGAAAATTCCTGTTAAACCTTCCTCTTCCATTACCAGCAAGAAAACTTACATTTGGGCCACTTTCCTCTATATTCTTATTTTGACGAGCTTCCTCTAACAGCAATTTGCTATTTACAAATTCTAAGGTGACAACATTAGGACTGGTATCAAAAACAATGTCGATAGCCGTAGTCACTGACTGATAATTCTCAGGTGAAGATGATAATAACTGTGTTAGTACTTCCTTATCATCTAAGTTTCCGCCGCAACTTCTCACATCACACACTGTTTTCTCAAAACTTATTAGAACATTTAGCGATTCTTTTCCGGTACACTGCATATTTCTTAGCTTCATTTGTAGTTGAATTTGGTTCGAGATATCTTGTCTTACATACGTAGCTACAAGTATATCAATTATCTCCTTCGCAGTACCCTTTCCTTTGATCGTCTCTAGTGTGTTATCAGCCAAACACTGAACAATTATATTCCTCGCATTTGTGTCAGACTGCCTGAAGGCTGATAATTCGGTTGCATCCTCAGGAGGAATCCTGTTTAACACTTCCAACACTCCATGGTGTTCTAACAATAATTTCACACGAAACTCCCAGTTGGAGCAGCCGACGCCATCGAACGGTTTTACGTTAACCAGTTTTTCCGTCAGCCTTCTTGACCTTCTTCCCATACTTTCCGTTTATTGAACTAGACTGCACCCATAACCTAAGGTTGTTTTCCAAATAAATACACCAATTTCCATGTACTTAAATGTGTATTAGTTCAATAAAACGTGAAAACATTACACTACTGACAAAAACTTAACTTTTAGCAGCCGGCCATTTTAATAACTACACTAGACCATCCTTCTCTAACATTAAACCTTGATTTAGTCAGAAACATACCCTACTAAATAGGCAACACACAACACAACGTGTTAACAGAGTTGTCTGTCTATATGTCGTATGCAAAACCTTTGCACTTTAAGATCATTTACACAAATAGTGCACTATGTAAAAATCGACCTCTCCTATTGGTCGATCCATCTCGTATTACAATATGTCTTCGTGATGCAATCGATTTCTGTCAAGAGCTCTCGTGGTGTAGAGGTTTAGATAACTGGGTCTCACCTGGACGGCCCGGGTTCAAACCCCGTTGCCTTTTTTATTTATTTTTTTAAGATTATGTTTTTAAACAGTTTTTTTTCTTGATTTTGGGTATGTCTTGGGTTAGTTTGGGTTAGCACCTGGTTAGTTTCCTTTTATTGAGACCCCGCAGCGAGCGAAGCGAGCGGAGGGCCATGCGGATCGACCAATAGGAAAGGCCGATTTTTATATAGTGCACTATTTGTGTAAAGGATCTTATAATGCAAAGCCTTTGAATAGGTTTGTTCTAGCAGCGATTTCAAACGGTTTCAAACCATCCGAAGTTTGCGCATAACATTATAAGCGACGCTTATATCGTTATGCGCAAACTCCGGATGGTTTGAAACCATTTGAAATCGCTGCTAGAACAAACCTAATATAAAAAGAAAGGAAGGGGCTTAAGCTCAAACATTGATGACAAGAATGGTTGTTGCATATGGCGCACTTCTGTCAAATTCTGTGAGCGTGTACCCAGTGGCGTGGGGTCTTAATAATGTGTGATACAGATGATAAATAATAAAGGTTGGAAAATATAAAAATACATCATGTATTATCCTGTACAGTTAATTTTTGTTTTTAATGTATAAAATAAATAAAATTATTCAAAATTACAGCATATGAGGCAATTTGACAAAATTATTCATTTGTAAAATGATGGAAAGATAAGAATTAGGTATAATATTATTGTAAAGGGAAGAAAAATATAAAAATAAATGTGCAAAAAATAAAATAAAAATGGCGGGTCCTAAAAGCACTATAATAAAACCAAATACTTAAATGTTTAAAAATATTTAATTAGTAAAGTATTTTAAAGTACAAATCTCTGCTTTCAAATAAAAACTGCATTCATTGTCCCTTAAATATTATTAATTTAGAGTATTGTTGGCGAATTCTTTCATCTGTTACAGCACTTTTACAAATATAATGTATACGTGTTGTTAGGTAACAATTACAAATTGATTTAATTAGTAATACTTTATGATTCTCTAAAGGAGTTGTGTCATGTGATATCATATTTTCAAATGTTTTTACCAATAAAATATTTTAAAATTTTTAATGACAATTTCTTTATTAATTATTTTATTACAATTCTGTTCGCTCCTTAGAAATATTTCTGTTTTTTTACAAATTGTCAAAACATCTAAACTCGGGTAACTCAAACCTCCCCTAGATTTGTGTGTAATTAACGAATTCAAAAAATCTTCCCTATTCCCACACAGTTGTGATACACAATTCTCACATTGCAGTTTTCGTGCCAACTTAAATGAAACGAAACCTTCAATGTAAGGTATTACTTCCAAGCAATATGGGGGTAGGGGATCATAATTAAAAGCATACCCATGACCATGTAGGACAGCGTTTAATACTTCATTATAATGTATTTATATTATCGCTTTCCTTAACTAATCGGTTAGCTACAGACTCGTTAATAACCTGTTCGGGAGGTTTGATTTTTGAGCTAACATTAAAAATATTGATATTATGAAGGGGGATACAATTACCAGCGCCACCTTCCCTCACTTCTGAATGTATTAAATTTTTTAAATTGCCTACAAGTCGTGTTGTTATTGTATCCCCCTTGAGAACGAATTGTGCCGAAGAATAGCTCAAGATGATCCTTATTCATTTTGTAGGCAGGAATATATTTTAAACTTCCCTTAGCAACATGCTCATCGTACATACCAAGTAAAACTTTCATTCCCATAATCAATCCAATAAAGCCGGTCTTTTTTTGTGAGTCAACAACAAGAGTTCCACTAGTGAATTTTAAATATTTATATACTGAGGGAAACCTGTAAAAAATTATTTAACTTCCTCCATATTTGATTGACACGTTGCCTTTTTAAAACCAAACTCAGAAAGTTTGTGGGAATTCATGATATCGAAAGCATCATTGATTAACAAAATAAATTCTGCAGTTGGCCCGCAGTTTGAAAACTCCTTCAGATTTAACTGATCTCTACAATAATATAACGATTCTGCCACCGACCTGCTTAACAGCTGAGTGGCAAGCTTTACTTTCATTTTTTGCTTAACAAAGTTTATATGTTGCTTTCTGAGTTTATTTCCGAGGTGAAGACCTTCTTTTTCCTGTAGACTATTCAATTTTTCAACATATTCAAAATCTATATTGTCACCATTAATATTTATAAAAATTATTTTTTCACCAAAACAATTTCTCACTAATTTTGTCATATGGACTGGATCAGGCAAAAGAAAGTATTTACAATTTTCATAAGTTAAATCTACTTTTATGTTGTCTCTATTAAAAGAACAGTTGAACAATTTGCACATAGTGAAATTAGCAGCACATCCGTCAAAAGTAATATTGAGGCCAGATCGCTTCTGTTTGCGGTCTTTAATTAACTTACACGCACAGCATTTTACCGCCACCGCCACCGCGCCCGCCACCGCTCTGGTTTGCGCGACGCTTTAATTCGACAAAAATGACAATGTCTCCGATTCATCAATGGAAAAAATAAAAAAAACTTATGGAAATCAGCCTGCCAAATTATGCGGTTGTAAAACACATGTGAGTGGAAAATTAGTAATCATCACATATACATAATCCTATTCTTTTAACATTGGAAATATTTTTGTTTTCCTAGTATGGGGCATCAAATCGCCAAAAAGTGCATGCTACATTTGCCACATCACGTCAAACGCGTGAGAGATCGTGTTGGTTTGTTTATGCGGACTGAATCGTTTCAAATGACAAAAATAAATAAAACTAACTGAAACTAACCGAAAGTTGGTTGAACGACTAACCAAAACAAACCAAATCCATTAAAATTGATTATAACGTATCGGAACCGGTTCAAATGACTAAAATAAGTTAAGACTAAAGGAAACTAACCGAAAGTTGATTGGACGACTAACCACAACTAACTAAATTTATTAAACTTGATTATAACGTATCGGAACCGACTCAAATGACTAAAATAGGTTGAGACTAAGTGAAACTAACTACAGATCTAGGAAGGGGAAACTAACCGCAAGTTGATTAGACGACTAACCAAAACTAACTAAATCTATTAAAATTGATAATAACGGGTCGGAACCGACTCCAATGACTAAAATAATTTGAGACAAATTGAAACTAACCGAAAGTTGATAGAACGACTAACCCAAACTAACCAAATCCATTAAAATTCATTAAAACATATCGAAACCGGTTCAAATGACTAAAATAATTTGACTAAGGGAAACTAACAGAAAGTTGATTGGACGACTAATCAAAACTAACCAAATCTATTAAAATTGATTATATTGTGAAATAATTACCCAGATAGCACAATGATGTCTTAAAGATGTCTTTCTGACGTCGTGATAAGATATTATGGACGTCTTACAGATGTCTTATAAACGCCACAAGACATCTTCAAGATATATTTAAGACATCGTTTTTTATCGATTTGTGAACAATCAAGACGTCTTTTAAGACGTTTTTATAAGACATTTTAAAGACATAAGAACGAACAAAAAGGAAGTTTGTTTTCGAGCAAAGAAAATATATTTATTGGAGTAACTTATTTATTTCAAAAAATAAGTTACAATTGCAATTTATAAATTATGGGTTTGCAATTTTTTTTTGCAGAGAAGAACGTCTGTCGGAGGCCCTTCGCAGCCAAGTTGCTACGGCGACTTCCACCTTTGACTGGATCTTTGTTATTAATGCTTTTTCAGCAGCACCTGAAAGTAAAATGTTTTTGAAAATTAATACAGAGCGTTTAACGAAGAATTAACAAAAATTAGAGTTCATGAATTTTCTTTCAAAAGCAAAACATTTATTTTTCTAACAGATATAAAAAATAATCAATGATCATGGTAGAAGGAATTCATTTTTATTGTTGGTAAATGCAATTATAGGTGCACGAGTAGGGACATATATAAAAGTTTATCGGGATTTTAATTTGGAAGAAGGCAAACAAATCGTTTCAAGTTTCACCTTTTTTAAAAATAATTCTAGTTTTATTAAATGCTTTTTTGCCCTTTCTTCCCAAAAAGCTAAATTGCAAGGCAACTTCATTAGTAATCAGAGTGGCCATGCTCCTTTTTACAAAATTATATGTATTACAGCCACCAAGCTTAGCTATCTCTGTTACCTACAATCAAAAAATTGGTCAAAAATAGTAAGTAATACATTTCCTTGATTCACTTACGACATTTCGAAAATCGGCCCCATTAAGAATGTCTTCTAATTTTTCAAAATCTTCCAATGTGTTTATGGGAAAACTCAGGTCTGGGAATTTATTAAAAACATTTTCAGTAGGTTCGTTTTGCGGATTATCTTTTTGAAAATCCGTCCTTAATTTTCTTACTTCTTGTAGGGTTTCAGTTGCAAAACTCCTTAACACATGGATTTGTTCAATAACCACTTTTATATTTTTATCTGAAATAAAGAACGAAACATTAGATAATTATATAAAATCACCTGGTTACTTAACAGTGTTACCTTTTTCTTTACAAGTACTACAATAACTATCCATATTGTTATTCACTACTGCAACTAAAAACAAAAATTTTGAAATAATTGACGACAGACAAAACATGAAGCTATTAAAACCTTGATTTTAACTCATGGATATTTCTACTAACCTTTTTGACTGCAACTTGCTTGCTGTTCTCTCTTTCTCTCAGATGGTGATGTGTTCTCTTTGTCCATATCTAGGTTTTCTCTCGGCTTTTCTGCATCTTGGGTTTGCTCTAAAATATCAAAAATATGAATTATGGTTTCGTATTTTTATCACAGGATCAAATTATTTATTTATTAAAACAAAAGACTACATTTTTTCACAACATACATAAATATCGATTGAAAACTGTGTAAACTTACTTTCAATTATTGTACCTTTCTTTATTTTTGGCGGCACTGGGAGAGAAAAATCGTCACTGCTATTCAGGTCACTTTCACTAGATGAAAGCATCTTCTGAACTCGTTTTCTTTTGGATCTTATATTATCATCTTCCAGACAAGCATCGCTGACGGTTAGGTCACTTGTTTGCTCCGCAATTTTTGCCTTTTGACGGGCTTTACCATAGTCATCTAAAAGAATAGATATTAATGTGTGATCAAAACAACACATCTTTTTAAGTTTGCCAAATGTCCCATTTCTGAAAATTTTCACTCGATGACGTGGCCAATGTGTATTTAATGGTTCACTTTTTCTGATGGCATTGTATAGCTTGGGTTTTGACAAAGAAGGCCAATGGCATAAATCTCCTTGTACCCAAGTGGAAGGCACAGCCTCCACTGAGGAATCATCAAGGAATTGAACAACAGTCCACGTCTTTTCGTCCATGTGTTTTTTTTTTCTGGTTTCGATCAATTCTATAGAAAAACTTATTTCATGGAAACAAAAAAAAATACATAGGCGAGTACATAGGTACCGACTTATAAGACAAAAAATAGTTAAAAAAATAATACAAAAAATATTTAATAGGCAGGATATTTACAGTTAAATCAGCACTCGAGCGAGCAGATAAGTATTTACAAAACTAGAAACTAAGAAATATTATGATGAAGTGTGCAACAAAGGAATAAAAATACTCTCCGATTTTTGTTCCAATTCTAATTTAACAAATTTTTGGGAAATATTGTCAATATCAAATAAAGACAATGGTCCCAAGTTTTCAGTGTTCGACTGACAAATATTTAGCACAGACGATTCCATAGGTATCACATAAAAATTATCTAAATGCAAATATTTGCGACCAAGAATCTTAAATTCGCTATTATTTAATTCAAAAATATTCAAGTTTTTTCAAGTTAATTCAAGTATATTCAAGTTTCACAATGGTACTATCGCTCAATCCACAATAATTATTTGGCATATCTATTTTTAAGGTAAAATGTTTAAATATAATAGTCTTAAATTGTTTTTTGGCAACTGCATTTTCTATTAAATAACCATCAGAATGCTCATCTCTACAGATTGGATAATTTATTTTTTCCCAGACTTGTTCATTTCTAACATTAACATTAATTCTTTCTGAGTGTCTTTTAATAATTTGTTGAAGTGGTTTATCATGTTTTCTTATTGATTTTAAAATATGTTGCAGATAGTTCTCAAATCTAAAAGCACTAAAGTAATCAAGAGGTCCATGATGCCTAACATCCTCGGCTAAATGTAAAAGATTATGTATATTGTGTGACATATGTTCAGGTCTATACAAATTTTTAAAAGTTCTAACAAAATATTCTAACAATTCTGAGGCGTAATTTATATGTGTAAACCACTTTGGACTAGACAAAATAATAATAGATACATGTAAAGAAAGAAAATTTACGTATCGGTCTTTACTTAAGATTCCTTTAAGAACTATTGGCCCTGTGTACAGTAAAAATTGACGAAACTCGGTGGCTTTCCATCTTTTGACTTCATTTAACGGTCTGGGTTTTCTACTAAATTCAGTTGGAATACAATTAGATAGATTAGTCAATGAAGCAGATATTGATGATACATCACGAAATGAAATTTTGGTGTTCGGATTTCCAAAACACCAAAGAAGAAGTAATTTTTTTACCACACCTAAACATACCAGGTGCATGTAATCCAAAGGAACGTTTTTAATCATATCAAAATATGGTATATTTTCCAGAGCAGAAACACCTATATGATGTTCTTCCTGAACTTTTAAGCGAAAGTCACTATCAGTCCTTAATTTTAAATCTTTAAAGGTGGGAAAACAAATTCGATTAGAAATATAACTCCCCTCTATGAAGCATTTTGTGCAAGAGAAATAACCTGTATGACCTTTGACATATTTAACAAAGGATTTTGCAGGAGCATCACATATGAGAGATTTAATTTTTACTTTATAAAAATGATCTTCAAAAACAATACCATTATTTATCACATTGATAGAATCAATGACAAACTCATGCAAAAATAAATTGGCATCCTTTGGCTTTTCATAACCATGGTATATCCCTATCATGTCAACAATGTTGCTGCCTGATATAGAGCAGAGTATAGGGTATACTTGACTTGATGAACTTTTTGATAGGGGTAACCCATCAATATTTATGTTTAAGTAAATGGTATTGTCCCTAAGTGTTGATTTATCACAACTTTTTATTAAATTTTCAATAGTTTTTCGAATACCAAAATGATAATAAAAACCTGGCTCAATGTTTTTTAATAAAATTTGACTTGGGGTTTTCAAAAGGGTTCTTGTATCTAAAGGTAAGTCATTTGGAACTGGATTTTTTAGTAATACAAGCAAATCACTTAGAGCGTCATGAAGAATATTATACCGAATAGCCCAATTTCTCAACACATCCTTGAAATCAAGATTTTGTTCCTGGCTTTCCAAATCTGTTACCGAGTTATTGATTCCTAAAATTATATTATTTGTGTTGACAAAAGACCAAATTAGGGAGCAAATTAGTTTCATCCGAGCTTTCCTCAGAGGTTTCATTTTCTGATAAATTTAAGGGTAAGAAATGTGAAGATGTAGATGATTGGGAATGGCTTAACTTATTGCTGGTATCCTGTGAGGTATCCTGATTGCTTTCAGAATGATCATAATTTTCGTTAGACGATGGCTTGAAAATTTTGTTAGGAATTAACTCGGAAACTAAGCTAAAGCCTGCAGAGGAAGTACTGGGTTCATGATGGATGTTTCTTTCACTATCATTATCAGAGCTACGAGCTCTTTTGGCTCGCATGTACAATTTTCTAAGTTCTTTGTTCATATTTGGAATAATTTAGCTGGATAATTACCGAGGTAATTACCTTGTTTATGCATAAAAACCACTTTACACTTAAAATTAAGAAGGATAAAATAATTGAAAATATATATAATGGTGTTGTAAAGTTATGAGAAATATTTGTGTAAACTTATTTCATTGCATAATGAAACCAGAGTCTGCATTTATTGCAAAATAAATTGAATTTATAGTTTTGTTAGAGGTCCTGTTCTTTATTCATTACGAAACATTTGCCACCGCCGCGCCGGTCAAAGTTGGATTTGTCTCTCTTTATTTTGTAAAATAAAAAGAGAAAGCATTAAGTAAAGACCTAAACGACCTTATTAAATTCCGCGTTTAGCTCTCCGTTAATCATGTAAAATAGAAAAAGAAAATACACGGGTCACGTTCAATCTTGACACATTATCGGATTTCCTCTATAATAACATATATTTGGCTAACGAAAGCAAAAAACAAGGAATCTAGTTGCGTGCGTTTCCTTTTTTCTATGCGTGTGATTATATCATGTCCGTTAGTGCATGGAATACCTAGAATTTTAAGATTTTGAAATCTAAGCTGGTGCGTCTTGAAAAAATGGTTTTTTAAATTTTTTGGTCTAATTTTTTACAAAGAACCCAAAATAACATATGCATGGATGTCAGAGAGTTTTTAAAAGTCTTTTTAGATTTAGGATAAAATGTCAGAGCCAAGACAGCTTGAAGATGTCTGTTTTTGTCACGTTCGAACATTCGTTAAAATGTCTTAGTCAAGACGTCTTAATGACGTCTTCTTTATGTCTTTAGACGTTCAGACATGAAAACGACCTAAAACAGACATCTTAAAGATGTCTAGTGCTATCTGGGTAAAATCATTAATTAAATATCACCCTGTCGTAAGTTTGAACTTGAACTTGAAAAATGTTATATAAACAGTCACTGTTAATTATAAACAACTTAGTTGCTGGGCAGTACACAGGTACGTCCACTTCTAGTTGTTCTATCCCACAACCCCCATATCTGAGAACACCTATGCACAGGTATAGGGTTGTCAGTTCCTTACCTAACCTGGATGAACGTATGCACAGGTATACGGCATTTAGGGGCTACTAAAAGTATAAGAGAGAGTCGAATTTGTGAAGTATCAAAATTTCCAGGAAAGGGATAGTTTTGGGGAGTTTTAAAAAGTAGTGAAAGTGCCTTAGCAATTTGTGATAACCTTAAAAAACTTACCTTATAAATATCAGAACAAATACCTAAATAAAAGACAACCCGCTCACATAAACTTTATTAATAAAATAGTGACGTCACTATGCCAAATAAACTTTAAAATAAGCCACCCTCGCTTGCCAAGTGATTTAATTTGAGCGCCGTGACACTCATAATTCATCTACGTCACATCTAAAATAGTGACGCCAAGCAATTTAGTGTTAATTGGGCCTAGTGCCGACATCTTAATGAATCTGCGTCACAACAACAGTAATAACTTAAATTAAACATCAAAATCAAGTAAATCATTAAGTAATTAAACATTTAATAAACGCAGGCTAGGTCAGTTTAGCTATTGCATAAAATCTAAGCACATATTGGTTCGAATCACGCGCCGAGGTACGGCCAAGTGCTGCCATCTACAGGCGGTCTGCGACACCAAAGACAGAGTACGGGCACGTGCTGCATCCACGGACGCTCGCCGAAGTACGGGCGGTCGACGTCACAAGCGCCATCTAGGGGTCTATGTTCATATCTGGAACAAACAACTACGTTGTGTTATTTTTTGGCGAAGGTCAATACCGAAAACACAAATATAGTTAGGTATATGGAGCAGTACAACAGATTTGTATAGGAGAAACTAAAGGAAACCATGGAGCAAGCAGGAGAACGTACTGAAGAGGACGAAGATAGGAAAAATGTAATTATATGGAACAAGTACTCAAGTAAAAAGAAGAAACTATGCAACTAAAACAAAACACAAAAACTAGGAGAGACCCGAAGCTTCAAAATGTAAATAGTGTAAACATAAAACCCAAGTGCTCATAGAAAATGATATATACAAGGCACTTAGGAGGTTAAAATATAAATAAGAAAAATATATATTGAAACATAGAAAATTTATAGTGAAATATAGCGTAATATAAGCTCGAGTGTTAATAAGATAAATATATAAATAAAAACCCTTAGGATGCTAATAAACTGAATATAGAATAATAAACATTATATAATATAATAGGACATTGAAGGATTTATGAAGAAAAATGAAGTTAGAAGATTGAATTAGGTGAATATTAGCGAGTAAATTAGTAAACTATGTATGCAAAATAAATAGGTAAAGCAAATGTGAAGATATATATAGTAAATCACAAGTAAATGTGAGTTGCCATTAAAATTGTGTATTCAGAGTATACAGTGTGGCCCAAATTGGGTATACATGTATGGGTATCTTCTAAACTATATGAGATAGAAAAATGGTTAAATGGCGAAAGTTGTAGGCCATTCAATTCCCAATTCAACGCCATTTTGATAACGATTTTCTCTTTTTTTGTTTTTGAGATATTTTGAAAAAATCAAAAAGTTGTATTTTCAAAAAAGCGCTGTACTTTTTTTATTTAAACATATTTTTAAAATCTGTAAAAACATTGTTAGGACAACTTTTTACGCTCGATGCACCCATGTAATCAGTTTTTAGTTCTGACGTTTCGGTTCTGAGAAACCATCATCAACTTCGTTTTTTCTTATGGCGGTCATTTTGTTTTTTAGCACATTTAAAAAGAACATATTTTTTCCTTTCTTATGATGTATAACACTTTATAAAAATATTTTATTTTTATGTCAAAAAACAACAAAGTTAATTTTTAACTGAGTTGGCCATGACTGCGGAGGCCCTTTGCCGTAATAAATGATAGTGTTGCTATGGTGATTCAGCAGCATTTAAGTCATTTTACTGAAAAGTGACATTATTCAGTCAAAACTGTATTTGGTAGTTTTTGTTTAAATTTTCATAAATTTTGATTTCTAAATATCGCCACGCGATATGCCAGTGAAGAAAAATATGACATATTAGAATGTTATATTAAATGTAATAGAAATAGAAATCTTGCCACCGCCGACTATTTGGACCTGTATCCTGAGAGGCAACAGCCAAGACTATTCGCGAGGCTTGACCTGAACTTAAAAAATTATGGAAGCTTTGAAGTACCAACGCCAAAGAAATATCAGAAGGACAATCAAGCTCGTGACGATGACATTAAGGATATTTTAATGCGAACCCGACGACGTCGACGAGAGTACGTGCGAGGGAAATACTTATACCAAGAACTACTATCCAAACAGTCTTTAATGAAAATAAATATCGTCCTTATAAACCTACTATTGTTCAGGTTTTAAAGGAAACAGACCCAAGGCGATTTTGATTTTCAAACTGATTTGTAAACCAATGTCAAGAAAACCCCAATTTCAGTATGAAGATTATTTGGACCGACGAAACGTTTTTCAGCAACTGCGGAGCATTCATTATGGTGAATATCCATTTTTGGGCCACTGATAATCCTCACCAAGTGGCAGAACGTAGGCCACAAGTAAGATTTGGGTTTAATGTCTGGTGTGGTGTGTACGGTAAGTCTACACAGTCCGCAAAATATTTACAAAGTCAAATAGTATAATTTGTTTTTAGATAATCAACTTATAGGACCATTCATTTACAATTAAATAATGTTATATCAAACCTGGGTCCTGTAAATTGGCCAGCTAGGTCCCCGGATATTACACCCCTCGGTGTAATCTTTGGGCAAAGTTTACAGAATAAATATAAGTTGCCTCACTCACTGTCGAAACTTAAATGCATTGAGATCACAAGCGTGCGGTAGATACCTGCATATTCTGTAAACTTTGTACTTTGTACCGTCAAATACCGTGAACAACTGTGTATGCGTATGCATCGGCGGTGGCTGGGTCCTCGAGCGGGACGAGGTGGTGGGGTCTAGCCGGTTTCGCGTGGTTAGATTAGTTAGTTTGGGTATGCTAAATGTAGTAAGTTGTAAAGTAAGCAGTTATGAACCGAAACAGATACCTATATTTAGAACGATAGTTTGGAAATTAATAGCAAATATTGTTTTGTACGGCAACCGACCTCCGTAGCAACTGTTGCTAAAGCCAACTCAATATTGTTTCAATATTATTTTGTCCTTTGGTCACATGGCTTCCCAAGGCTTCTATAATTTCATAAGTTGTCTTAAGGCTTGAGTCTTGAGTGTTGCCTGTCAGGATTGAGTTCCAAATAACTGGCGGTGCTACACTTGTATTCCTATTGCATTTAATATAACATTCTTAACATATTGATATTTTTTTAATGATGTTTGGCAGGGCAGCTAATATTAAAATTACCTTTTAACAAATATTAATAAAAACAAAAATTACTAAAAATGAAAAGTTAAATTCGATGTTTGTCTGATCAATGTTTCGTATATTTTTCAGTAAAATAACTATGAAACACTAGCAATATTTGTTTTGTACCGCAAATGGTCTCGGCAGTCATGGCCAACCCAGCTAAAAATTAAATTTGTGGTTTTCCGATATAAAATTAAAATATTTTTATGAAGTGTTATACATCACAAGAAAGGGAAAAAAAAGTTCTTTTTAAATGTGCTAAAAAACAAAATGGCCGCCATAAGAAAAAAAGAAGTTGTTGCTGGTTTCTCATAACCAAAACGTCAGAACTAAAAACTGAATACATGGGTGCATCGAGCATAAAAAGTTGTCCTAACAATGTTTTTACAGATTTTAAAAATATCTTTAAATAAAAAAAATACAGCGCTTTTTCGAAAATACAACTTTTTGATTTTTTCAAAATATCTCAAAAACGAAAAAAGATCAAATCGTTATCAAAACGGCATTGAATTGGTAATTGAATGACCTAAAACTTTCCCCATTTAACCGATTTTCTATATCTTATAGTTTCCAAGATACCCATACATGTATACCCAATTTGGGCCACACTGTATACAGAAAGAATAAATGTGTATACGAGGAAGTATTATAAAATAAAATATTCTCCGGCCTAAATAGCATTGCAACGATGGATGGTCTAAAAGATAACGTGACAGCAAACAATTTAGGCATGGAGAAGTTGAGCTTATAGGGACTGAAGTAGCTACGCTGACGTTCAAGGGAGTCGAGCAAATATTTTGGTACCCGAGAAGCTCAAGCGCAAAGTACCCAGGTGAAATGTGACATAAACAAGAAATGTTTATGTAAAGCATGAAGAATATAGAAGAAGCATACATAAGTTGAAAAGTTGTTTATGTAAAGTGAGAAGAAATATAGAAGTTGTTTTTGAGAAAAGAAGAAGCGTACATAGTGAGGAAATATATAAGCAAAAGGTGTTTATGTAAAGCTAATAAAGTGAAATAATGGAGAAATATATAAGCAAAAGATGTTTATATAATGTGTGAGAGCATACGTGGATGTATAAATAATAATATAATGTTTCTCTGTCCTACACAATTTACATAAAGTTAGTCACGTAATGAAGCATAGATACATAGCATAACATAGTTACAATGCCCTATATTTTTTACATAAAGCTAGCATAGATATACATAGCGTGCCTATATACATTTAAAGTAAGCCTTGAGTAAGAAAAACTTAAGATATGGAAAGTAAATATAAGAAACATAGAATAAAATAAATATATTGGAAAATGTATATGTAAGAGATACCAAGAAGTGTATAGCAAATCAGTAAGAAATTGTAAATAATGTATATATAATCTTACCTTGAGAACTTGCCGCATGGATCACAATCCAGGACCAGTCAGGAGCCATTGGAAAGCACCAATCGAGTCCATACAGGACTTAGCCAGTCGGACAATCACTAGCAGAAGTATCTCCATTTTTCGAGTAGGGATTCCTAGAAGATAAAAAAGTATAAGAAATTATAATATATGAATGAAATACCTGCAGTAGTAGACAACGAATTAGATAATTTAAAAAATAATTCAATAATAACAAACCTTAGATCAAATCTTGCCAAGTATCTATTATTGCCAAAAATCATATTCACGAGACTTATATTTGATTGTATTCTTTAGCCCATCCAATGCCAACACACGAAGAAGCAAATCAAGTCGACGCCATTTTACCACGCCTTTCAAGGAACAAAGAACTGAAAGAACCCACTACGACTTGTATCTGCTACGAAACCAAAAGGGACAACTACAAGCGCCATCTACCAGGCTTTGCGTAAACAAGCAGTCCGCAACACAAAAGCAAACTACTTAAATGGAACGTCCGACAGCCGGCAGCAAAGGAATCTACAAATAACGACTTATTCAGTCGCTAAAAAGTGTAACGTATAATTTTCGTTTATTAAAGCTAATTTTACATCATGTTTACTGTAAATGTAATTTGAATATCATTATTATAAAGTGACGCAAGATCGCATTGCAAGTCAATAAGTTGAGAAAATAATAAGATTCATAGTCAGAAATATGATATGTTGCATAATTTCTAAAACTGGCATGTTGAATAAAGTCAGCAAGTAAAATAAATTGTGTCATTTGATATACCAATATCAGCAAGTTTTGGATAGGTCAAGAAATATAACTGAGTCAATAAACTATTATAATGATGTTAGCAAATATTTTATACATAGACGGGAAAGTCTATAGACTATATAGTTTTGATAAATTTGTAAATAATGGATTTAAAAATAAGAAGTAAAGAACAATGGCTAAATAGAATATAGACAGGACCGGCATTTGGATTTTATTCTAAAAAGAAATAAGTTTAACATACCGTAATATTGTTAATATAGGATAGGTAATTTATTTTTAGACAGAGCCGCTATAAGTTGATTTTTAATGCCGAAGGAAAAAAATTATTATCTTTATAGTTATACCCCATTAACAGACCTTTTCCAAAAAACTAACAGCTATGAAGACAATGAATTAATGTCACCTCTGTTGGGATGGACGCATCTTAATAGAGGAGATATCATATAAGAGACAATTTATTGTAAATAGGCATAAAACTGTAGTTTTAAAAATAGAATGCAATGTTCTCAAAACGGATAGGTTTGCACTAGATATAAGGTATAATAGATCAATAAGCTTAAAGAAATCAAATTGAGAGAGTTTTTATCATATATAATTAGTGATAATGTAAATAACAGAACAGTATTTAAATAATACGTTTGTCACGTAGTTGCTTTATTAACACAATTAATATTAAGACGTAAAACGTTATTGGTCATAGAAGCAAATACATTTTGAAATAATACATCTCTAGTAAAAAGCCGTTTAACAAATTAAGATTTTGTTAATAAGACAACTAAAAACGTCACAAATAAGAAAACATAGGATAAGATTATAACATTGTTAATATAACTTGTAAAACTATTTTTCTTTTGTTACATGTACAGTTGCGGACATAAAATTTGGGGCACTAATTTGTCATTTTGTGACTTTTTAACGAATTTTGGTAAATCAGGCTTTTACTTTGACTTCTACCTATATTACCTTTATTATTCTTTTACCGTTCTAAAAGGTTATATGTAATTTAAAGTAAATGTCCAAAATTACCTTCTACAGGCTAATTTTTTCAAATTATGTTGCATCAATACACAATCTTTTAAACAAATTTTAGTAATACAATAATTCGGAATGAACACCTAACTATATTTAATGATAAAAAATGAGATAAAACGTCAGGACAAAATTTTCAAATGAAACAATAGAATAACACATAAAAATTAATATTTTGTCGCCCATCCATTTTTCTGGATAACTAAATCCGGTCTTTTGGGCATTGAGGCAACTAAAGTCCTAGCATAGTCCGGGGTTAACTGGTTCCATGCTTTTTGTATTCTTTCCCATAAATTGTCGGCATTTTGCAGATGTAAATCATTGTTTATATTTATTACTTTCACCATGTTGCCTCAACTATTCTCTACTGGATTTAAATCCGGTCTTTTCGAAGGCCAAGTAGCACTTGAATATTTCGTCGCTGCATCCAACCTGATACTCTTCGAGCGGTATGTATGGGACAACTATCATGCTGGTAGGTAAAGTTACCTTGGGAAAACTCTGCAGTTACTGTCGGTAGCATAATATTTTCGAGTATATCTATATAAGCTCTAGTACTCATCCACCCCCAAACTTTCACAGAGAAACGCCCACGTTTGTCTATATTTTGGGTATACGGTTCATCAAAAGGAGTATTTGGGGGCCTATATAATCTAACGCGATCACTATAACATGATAAGATTTCGTCTGTAAACACTGCGTTATTCCAAAACTCTCTCTCTGGCAGTTCCTGGAAAACGAGTTTCTGCCTTTGCTGCCACAGCAGACTTGAAAGGATGGTTTCGCAGAACACTTATTAAATTATTATCTTCCTCTCCTGTAGAAACTTGTGGTGGGCCACTTCCTGCCCTTCTTTCGAATGAATGAGCTTCTTCCCATCTCTTTTTAACGTTGTGAACAGTGCTTTAGGGTACCAGGAGTCTCTCAGCTACCCTTCGTTCAGACCAACCTTCTTGGATTAAAGTAACTATTCTCATTTTCTCGATTTCTGTTAATCGGGGTGTAGCATAACTTTCATTAAAATATTACAAATCAAAATTTTGGTTTTGTATCAGCATGTCAGTTTCCTAGGTAATATCCTGATTTTGAAAGGTGATTTAAAAGTAATTTTTACAATAGAAAAAAGTGCTGCCCCAATTCTTATGCCCGCAACTGTACCTATAACTAGCACAAAGAGCGAGGCAAACCACACAAGAACTTACGACTACACGAAATTGAAATGGGTGAATCTAAGCCAGAACAAGTCCACTGACGAAATATATATTAAATCATAACAAATTTAGATGCAATACAGTATGTCTTCTCGAATTGAGGTCGGTTCTCTCTCTTTTAAAACAAATAAGTCAGGTTAAAACGTTGGAGACCAACGTTATCAGGGAGGAGGAATGTGTGAACTAATTAAAATCATTAATTAAATATCACCCTGTCGTAAGTTTGAACTTGAACTTGAAAAATGTTATATAAACATTCACTGTTAATTATAAACAACTTGAGCGGTCGACGGGAGCGACTTTAATCCTTAATGATGCAGCCATCAGCATTTTGTAACATGTAAATACGCTGGCAAACGCCAAGTTCAGTAGGCTTTCGGGTCTCTCAATCCGCTCAATTTAGTTGCTGGGCAGTACACAGGTACGTCCACTTCTAGTTGTTCTATCCCACAACCCCCATATCTGAGAACACCTATGCACAGGTATACGGTTGTCAGGTCCTTACCTAACCTGGACGAAAGTATGCACAGGTATACGGCATTTAGGGGCTACTAAAAGTATAAGAGAGAGTCGAATTTGTGAAGTATCAAAATTTCCAGTAAAGGGATAGTTTTTGGGTAGTTTTAAAAAGTAGTGAAAGTGCCTTAGCAATTTGTGATAACCTTAAAAGACACCTTATAAATATCAGAACAAATACCTAAATAAAAGACAACCCGCTCACATAAACTTTATTAATAAAATAGTGACGTCGCTTGCTAGACAAACTTTGAACTAAGCCTCCCTCGAGAAGACATACATTTCATATTAATTGGGTATAGTGTAAACTCTTAATTCATCTATAATATTAAACACGCCTTTATTAGTATACAGTCTAACCGTTGCTTAGTTTGTTTGTAAATAAACTTGTTACTGTTTTTATCGATGTGTCTCCTTTATTATCTCTTCTCAACTTGACGTAGTGCGTTCCTAAATCTGAGTTACTCTCCTACACGCTAAGTAAGGCGTGGCGTCACAGATAAAAAATACAATTCGTGACAATATCGTAACGGAACCGGGTCAAATAATTAAAAAAAGTTGAGACTAAGTGAAACTAACCGAAAATTGATTAGACGACTAACCAAAACTAATCAAATCTATTAAAATTGATTATAACGTATTGGAACAAAGTCAAATGACAAAAATAAGTTGATATTAATTGAAACTAACAGCGTTAGATCGGGGATTGAGAGACGAATCGAATGCAGTTTTTACAACTACCACTAATTTTATAAATTGTAAAAAAGAACGAAACTTGAAACAATATGCATTTATTTGGTATATTTTGGTAAACTAAACTTACGTAATCTAATCTGATCTCACCCAAACTTCTATCAACTATTATATTTCCAAACAATTATGAGTTTTCTCAGATCTCAAATTTAATAAGCGTTGCATTCTGCCTTTTCAATGTCTTCCCCGGTTGCATCTTTGTGAAGGACTGTGAATTTTTTATTAGTTCTTTCCACTTATTTTCGACATTGAATTTACAGGACTGGAAGACATAAACCGATTGTAACTGAATCGATCACCCTCACAACTGATACCGAAAAAATAGCCATGAAAAGTCTATTTGACAATCAAAATAGCACACTAATGGAGACACTGAATAAACTGTCAGATGGAGACTTGAAAAAATGTAGCCAAGAAACATTGGAGAGCATTTCCGGAGATTTCGAGAAGATTTGTGATGATACCAAAAATTATTATGATTGTTGGCGTCGAGACGACAATTCTGTATTACTGGTTCTATTTGTTATGGATATTTATTTACACAAAGAATAAAAAACCGGATTGGACTAAGAAGAGCAATGACACATTTTCTATAAAAAATGTCAAGACTGATTACACTGAGTATGGCAAGACAGAAAAAGAAGCTCGTTCAGCTTTTGTAGAAAATACAGGATTAACTGTGATAGAAATGGGTCTAATTATATCACAACAAAATCCATGGCTGGCATATTCACCGGATGGTGTAATATTCGACAATAGTGTGCCAACCGCATTACTGGAAATTAAATGCCCATTTATTGGCAAGACCGAAGGTATTGAAAAGACAATCGATAGCTTATTTAAAAAATATCTGATTAAGAAAGGTGACGATATATATTTAAAAGAAAAACATACGTATTATGGTCAGATTCAACTAGGCATGGCTGTTTTAAACTTGAGAGTAGGATTATTTGTGATTTATTAATCGTTCGATAAACAGTATTTTTCGATTAAAGTTGCCAAAAATGATGTTTATTTACAGGAGATGTTGAGTGTCTTAAAAAGAATATATTATTATAATGAAATGTGACATCACGTCTGTGAAATTAAAAATAGCGATAAAGAAAACAACAATGGTGTTGCGTGATGAAAGTAGGGCGATTGAAGGTATTATTATATTCAAGTTCACATTATGTTGTTAAAAAAAATATTTACAAATTTTACGTATCGTAGATTAATAACTTAAGTATGAAAAATTACAAATTCATATGTTTAATGTATATTTGAGTCGCAAATAAAGTATAAAAAAAAAATCAGTCCACTTGTCTTGTCAATCTTACAATTCCAGCTTATATAGAATAATTAATAAAACCAATACATATTTACGAATCTTGCATGAAATGTTTATCATTTATAATTGGTGAACTGAGATTTACAGTCGCACAAATCAATTTGAAAATATCCTTTAATATCGGTAACACTTCACTTGGTGCTTTTGTCCCAAGAATACCAAAAACTTTCAATCTTTGATTTGATCGCTCGACGTGGACTCTTGCTTTGTCAATTTCAGCAGTTACAATAGCTCCACTTTTACTAAATGCTGGTTCTTCTCTTAAAAATGGAGGTCTCATCATTGTCCATCGATTCTTCTGACAAGTTTCTTCAATCAAAAACCCTCTATCGACCATAACACCATCACCACGTTCCAATAATTGGAGTAAATCACTTTGATTGAAAATTACTGTATCAGTGACTCTTCCATTATACATTCTACTAACATAAGTAATGTTTCCAGATGGTGAAACACCCGTCATCAACTTAACTGTTTGTGACCCTTTATAATTGGAATATTATGTTGATACTTGACAGCATAGATTTTTCGGACGTCGAACAAAAATTTCTGTGCAATCTACGATGATTCTCAAATTTTCATATTTCTTAAAACACAAAGGAATATTTTTCGATATTCCTTCTTTTGAAGGCCATGGTATAGCAACTGACAAAACTTTGCTCAATATTTTCACTGTTTCTAAGAACACTCTTTGACAATAATGCTTGGCTGAATAGCGAAACAAAATCGCCAAAGCACTATAAGACATATTTTGTTTCAGTTTCACATACGTCATAATAACTCTCTCTCTCTGATATCAGTTGTACTTTTCCATCGTAAGCTATTTGCAACATTTTTACAATTACATTCAAAATTTCAAAAGATTCTATACCTGTCATAGTACTTAACTCACAATCTTTCGTGAAAAAGTCGTTAAATTTTGTTTGTATAGTCCATTCAAGGCTATTGCGCTGTTACGTCAGAATTTCTGACGTCAAAAGAAAAGATCCGTACTTCTTAGATAGACTCGTACGTTATTTTTTACACTAGCCAAAAGATGTCTCTGTACCTGTTTTCTATTCAAGAGCACGTTCCGTTTTTATCAATTTTACATACTCATTACTTATGTTAGCTTCGGAGTGGATTAATTCAATGCACAATTTCGACACGAAAATATAATGCCACCAGGAATAACATCAACATACATACAACAGCTTATTTACCTAGTAATCGTGCGCCGATATCCTTTGATTTGGGAAAGTCAAAAACCAACTTTTTCAAATTTTAGAAGAGTGCTATGACAATATTGTTTTAAGCGTCTGGGCATGTGAATTATACTTATGACAGTTTGTTTAATTTAAAGTAATAATATGCTTTTTATCGTCTAAAATCCGTTTAAAAACGATTTTAAATGGCAAAATTGTATAAAAATCCGAAAATTCGGATCTTTTTAGGCCAATAGCAATGGCTTCGGACAAATTTGTCGTGGATTTTAAAGCGAAAATTCATTTTAAATTCAACCGTCCATTAAAAATAAGCTGTGCTATGGATCGAAATACACTGCGAATATAATAATTAAAAAATAATACTTTTGACGGTTATATATGCATATAAATATGCTTTTTTATCGTCTAAAATCCATTTAAAACGATTTTAAATGGCAAAATTGTATAAAATACCGCCGTAGCGGCTAGAATTGGTTTGCGCATTTCCGTCTCATTTGCCGAGATTTGTCCTCATATCGCCGCGTAAGATGTTTACACATCAAAAATAATTTTTTTCTAGAGATATCATTTTTTAGTATTATCAAATAAATAAAATATATATTACTTACATTGTGCACAGCTTTCCAGGGTAAAAGTGGCTTACCAGCATCTTTTTCACGTGTGAAATAATGCACTAATTTTAAAATTAAAGCTTGCTCTTTCTCACTGAACCGGTGGGGCATCTCAAAATAATTTTTATTAGCAATTATTAGCGTAAAACACAAAACAACTAGCAACAAACCAATAAATGAATGAAATCTGTTATTTTCGTTTGATATTTTGACATTGACGCAAATCGATGTCAAAGATTCCAATTTGACGGACCAATTTAGTACATACGTTCATTGCATAAAGAAAGATGGAATGATATGACGTAACAGCGCAATAGACTTGAACGGACTTTATATAACCGCTGGTGACTTGCACTCCAGCATCTTGCGTTGAAGGAATATAAGAACATGCAGCATCGATCTTTGAAATTTGAATTTTTCGGCCGATTTAGATTGCAAAATATTCTCCACGTGCGATTTACTATTTATGTCACTCAACAAAGCCATTGTCAAAGCCTCATTTTCAGCATAATTTTCCAACATTTCTGGTCGTTTAGTCCCTGAATCATTCTGGGAATTATTTAAGCAATTATATATCTTTAATCTTCTCTCTGATCGCTCCTATCGACGCGTACTGCAATTTTTGTTTCCTCGATCACCCGGTAAGTTTTGTGTTGGAACTGTAGTTTTTTTTTAATATATATTACTTCCAGTGAAATCTGAAAAAAAATAATATTAACAAGTGTTTGGATTAACTCAAAAACGATGTCTTTATTAGCGCATGCTTTGCGCAAATTGAACATAACCTCACTCATGTGTTTTAGTGTTGTATAGTTCAGGACCGAATTAGTTCAAAAGATTGAACTAAACGTTTTAATCAGCTGATTCGAAATGATTCGATCAGTTCAACTAAACCGAAGACCGAAGGATGAGAATAAGAACGAATGAACGAAATAGCCCTAGATCATATAATATAGGTACTAATATATGATCTAGGGAAATAGCCAAGGGTTTTCGCACCGACCGACAGCGGTAAAAACCCGGCCCATTCAACTATTTTGTGTTGTTTTGTTTTGAGTTTATTTTTATTAATATTTCGATTTTTATTAAAAAATTGTTTTTAGAAGAAACTATTTTGTGTTTTTTTGTTTTAAGTTTATTTTTCAAATTACGATTTGTATTAAGAATATTTTTGAAAGAAAATCCACTTTATGTTGTGTTTGACTGTTTTGTTTTTCTATTTTTATTTAAAATACGATTTTTATAAGAATAGTTTTTAATTTTTCCTGGCCAATAAATTTGCTTTATGACAACTAGGTATTTAATTTTAATTTATAGGTACGTATACCTATTTTTGTCAAAATTGCTTCACTTTCTTTAAATCTCGTTCAATTTATCATCTACATTTACTTCGTTTAGCGTTAGCAGGTCAAAATTGCTTTTTTCTACAGCCGCGCGCAAAATAACTAATTGCTAAATTCAAATGAAATCGCAAAATCGACGAATGCCGTGGATCCTTACTTTGCGCTCTAGCGCGAACATGAAAAAGAAAAATCTCACTTTTTCCGTCGAGTGTGCTATGAATGGTCATGGAAACCGAAGATAAATAAATGACAGTCGTGCGTTTCTTACAGTTTGTTGCTGGCACTCCTGTTCTAAATATGCCCGAAGCCCGAACATAATATGTCAAAACTGACAGTCATTTGCAAATTTCAGAATAAGTATAGAGAAAAATGTTGATTTAATTTTAAAAAATGCGGCTGTAGAAAAAGTTCTGTGTGTTTTTCGAGCGCAAAGTAAGATTGCCGTTTTCGAAAGATTACCGCGCTCCGCTACGCGTGGCGCAGTAACATTCTTTCTCTAGCGGCAATCCGTTACTTTGCGCTCTAAATACACAAATAACTATTTTCTACAGCTGCGCGCAAAATAACGAATTGCTAAATTCAAATGACATCGCAAAATCGGCGAATACCGTGGATCCTTATTTTGCGCTCTAGCGCGAACATGGAAAAGAAAAATCTCACTTTCTCCGTCGAGTGTGCTATGAATGGTCATGGAAACCGAAGATAAATAAATGACAGTCGTGCGTTTGTTGCTGGCACTCCTGTTCTAAATATGCCCGAAGCCCGAATATAATATTATGTCAAAACTGACAGTCATTTGCAAATTTCAGAATAAATATAGAGAAAAATGTGCATTTAATTTTAAAAAATGCGGCTGTAGAAAAAGTTCTGTGTGTTTTTCGAGCGCAAAGTAAGATTGCCATTTTCGAAAGATTACTGCGCTCCGTTACGCGTCGCGCAGTAACATTCTGTCTCAAGCGGCAATCCGTTACTTTGCGCTCTAAATAACTAATTTCTAAATTCAAATGAAATCTCAAAATCGACGATGCCGTGGATCCTTATTTTCGAGAGCGAACATGGAAAAGAAAAGTCTCACTTTTTCCGTCGAGTGTGCTATGAATGGTCATGGAAACCGAAGATAAATAAATGACAATCGTGTGTTTGTGACAGTTTGTCGCTAGCACTCCTGTTCTGTAACGGAATATATGTTAAATATATTAATCTATTCCGCTCCATTAATTCTACCTATTTATCAATGGTTTTCAATGTTTAGTATATTGATAGGCAGTGCTGCTTGAATGTTTCCTTAGTTTGACCCGAGAATACTAAACTGGTGAGAAGCGACAGCCTGCGGCGGCGTCTTTGATGTTCTTTTGATCTCGATGAGCCCGTTTTCGATGACCTTGAATGACTCTCGTTTAACATTAAAGCAGCATAATCCGAGAAGACAACGGTTTTGTCTTCTTGGATAATATCTTGTAGTACGGGCGCATGGGGAAGTAAATTATCTCATGAATCAGTAAATAAATTGAAATTATTGATTTAAAGAACTTATTATGTATAGGTATGTTGGGGTTCACTTATGATAAGATATATCTATGTATAGATTTATTATATGTATAGGTTACATCATACATTAGAGATAGGATAGAAAAATAAACCAAAGACGCTCACAGGGCCTTTCCTGACGGGGCTGCAGCACGTGCACTCGCACGGGGCGGCATTTTATTTTCGACAAAGTTTCTAAACCAGCTTTTATTAAAAAATATGAAACAATAAAACACAGTAGCACAGTTTAATGAAATACAATTAAACTCTGGTTTACAAAAACGAATATTAAATATAAACCCAAGAACTACGTCTTTGCCATATTTTGCTCATTCATTAAATTTAGTGGTAAATGACGCTGCTAAAATAAACAACGAAATTGTTTCATTTTTCGACATTGCTCAAAAATTATATGTATTTTTGCATCATCAGCTGTAAGGTGGGAGGTTTTGAGACTTAATATACCTATATTAACTTTGAAACCGTCAATCGACACTCAATGGGAAAGTAG
The DNA here is from genome assembly GCA_016904865.1 of Pissodes strobi. NCBI lineage: Eukaryota > Metazoa > Arthropoda > Insecta > Coleoptera > Curculionidae > Pissodes > Pissodes strobi. Next base: position 36,244 of record MU188212.1, on the reverse strand, counting down.
AATAAATGTAATTAAACCTTTAATTTCAAATTTCAAAAAAGTTTACAACAGTCCTAATGCAATAGTCGATAACGATAACACAAACATTAGCCGAGAAATTTATTTCATTTAAATTTATCTGTTCATTGATAATTTAGCATGTTCTTCTGTTAAAAGTTAACGTTGTCTCAAAATCCTAAAATTAATATTTGCGAATGTGTAACAGTTTCAAAAAATTTAATTAACTATCTCGATGAAAAAAGGACTAATGAAAGTTTTGATCTATTTATCAAAGCTGAATCACTAGCTGCACCGGGCGGCAAAAGCTCCAGGAACGGCGCTGGACACTCAGTAGGAAAAAATATATATTTCCGTAACAGTATTTTTTTTTAAATACTATCCATATTTTTTCTAATTATTTTTTACATATTTTTAAAACACAGGTAAACATAAAACAAAAAAATTATTTATAAATGCGATAAAATTTTTAATTTTCTATTACATTTTTTGTCATTTTTGTATGTTTGTAAATCTCTATTAGAATATTTTAGTATATAGAAAATTTTTAACCGAATAAAAAACTTCAAAATAAAGAATTTGAAAAATTCGGAACAAGGATGTACATACAACATCCACCTTTTGCATTAGGCCTAATAATTGATGGGAAATTCCCTCTCCTAGAGAAATATTTTCAAACTTTGAAGTAACTATTTTTCCAATTGATAAAAAAATTAACAAATTCTTCCTCGACATGCCTATAATTATTATTATTATATGCCAATCGAAAAAAAAAAACAACAATAAAGCGAAAATACAGATCGTTAAAAAATGCACTATTTGCGACACGAACACTGCCACTTGGACTACAAAACAACTTATCTGTTGACATCAATGACATATCTCAACACTGACGGACGTGACGGAAAAGCAGCATATTA
>MU188212.1:14545-35227 GCA_016904865.1 Pissodes strobi | reverse complement strand
GTTTGACGCTGGGTTTCTTACAACGGTTGTCACGTGTTTTGAACTGCCGGATGAAAAAAGCCATTGAATTTAAATGGGTAGAATGTACAATTTTGAAATTAATTTCGTCTCATATTGTGTGAAAGCGTCGGCACGGTGAGTCATAATAATTTTTCATCTCAAAATATCTTATTCATCCCGCATATTTTTCAATAATCCTTTCATACTTTAAATATATAATTAAAAATTATTTCCAATTCACTTAGGCGGCGGGCACACTAAGCGAGTTGTGTCAATCGATTTCAATAGAGTAAAAATTAAGCAAACGTTACCTTACGTAGCTTGTCACACTGTTCGAACGATCGCTGTCGCGTGCTTTCGATTTGTTTGATTTTCAGACTTGCTTGAATTTAACTCGACACTCGATGCAGTCGCGCATGCGTAAAAATAATTTTGTCTTTAACCTCAATACTGGACTTCCGCTTTGGAGTTGGCGGCGTTCGGACGTGGAAAGGGAGCCTGGTTTTCTAACCAGACTTCGCACGGGTAGTGCACGTGATTCGCGGCAGAAAGCGTTGGGGGACCCGTTGGTTCGAAAGGGAAGTCGTGGCCGGTTAGGACAGTTTTTAGGGTGGGTCGCTTCCAAATTCTTGCACGTGGTTACGTGATCTGAAGGAGATCGGGGCTGAGGGCCCTGCGTAGATGGGAAGTATCTCTGACAGCAACTGGTTATATCTGCATTGTGTGAAGCCCCTTTGCATAAGATTTAAATGTGTGTGAATGTCCAGCCGGTGGTGTTCGAACCTTAAAACAAGCCGTGCATGAATTAGTCTGAGCCTTCAGGAGTATATACTCGACATACTCGACTGCTCGTTAAAATAACCGTAATTATTTGTCACCGCAATGGAAACGCAAAAAGACTGGAGACATCAAGAAATAGATCTGTTGATAAATTTTGTAAGAGAGCAACAAGACCTCTATGATCAATCAAGGTCTGCATATTCAAATTTAAATATAACAGAAAAGTGTTGCCGATCTATTGCGGAACAATTTCCAACGAAAAATGGGTCGTTTTATTAACAAATTGAACTATATTTACATTTAATGTGAATAAATTGCAGTTAAACTATGCAAAGCTAAGTCGCAAATATTGAGGGGCACATATAGAGCAAAAAGCAAGATACTCATGGAGCTTCTGGTTCATCTGCAAAGCCGCCAGTAAAATGGCCTTATTTCAACGCTCTATCATTTTTGGACAAGCATTTGAAAGACAGAAAATCGTATTCAAATATTAGGTAAAAAATGTGATATTGTAAGATGGAATTTGTCCAGATATATATATTTTTTAGTGAACCTCAAGAGTCAAAAAATGTGATTGAACATTATGTGTTGTCTCCTGAAACAGGAATTCTTGAAATCGAATCCGAAGAGGCCATGACTATCGAGAAGGTAGATGAAGCAAGCAATGCAGAGAAGTCTGATTCCACAATTTCATACACTGGCAAGACAACGAAAAAAGTGTAAGTCCTCTATTCGCTTATTTTTGGAAAGTTTGGAAGAGGATATGGCAAAACTCTCATCCAGATCTTTAAGTCATTACAAAAGAGAGATGCTTTTGTCCCTTGAAGAGCATTTAAGTGAAGATGGAAAACTATAATTTCAAATAATAAGACTACAGTTTTTTGTATGTATTTTTATATTTCAATACAGTTATAACATACTCTATATTTCATTTCTGTTTAATATTATTTCATCTTGCCAAGATGTACTTCCTATTCCTGAAAAATAATCTGTAAATTTATCTCGTATTAATCGTGCTTCTCTTGTTGACTGATTCAAATTTCTTCCTCCTACATCAGGTAAATCAATTAAATGCCCAAAAGCACCTATATTTACATTTTCTGGCTCTTCAAATGTATTTTCCTCAATCCTAATAAAATTATGTAATACACAGGCAGCTTTAATTACATTATCAACTTTATCAGGAGATATTGCAATTGGGGATTCAAAAATCCTGAATTTTGCAGCTGGAATTCCAAACGAACACTCTATCACTTGTCTTGCATGGGAAAGTCTGTAGTTAAATCTTCTTTTTTCTATATTTAAATCTCTTCTAGGATATGGTTTTAATAATTTTTTTTGCTAAACGAAATGCTTCATCCCCAATGAATATATATGGTAAAGGGACATCGGAATTATTGTTTATTGGTTTGTCATCAGGCAATTCTAATAAACCGGTATTGAACATCTGTCCAAACTTTGATATATTAAATACTTCTCCATCGCTATTTTTTCCAAAACTACCTACATCAATCACTGTAAACAGATTGTTGGCATCAACAATTGCTAACAATATTATTGAATGGAACTGCTTATAGTTGTAGAATAAGGATCCACCACGATTAGGTTTTTGAATTCGAACATGTTTCCCATCAATTGCTCCTAAGCAGTTTGGAAAATGTTTTTCCAACATAAACTCCTCGGATATCTTCACAAAGTCATTCTTGTTTGGGAATTTTAAATAATCATTATTCAGAGCATCATAGATTATTGGTAACATTTCAGATACAATCTTTCCTATACAATTATGACTTATGCGAAATCTAAATGAAGCAAAATGGTAGTTTTCTCCATTAGCTAGGAACCTGAAATATATGGAATTTTTAATAAAACGTACAACATTTTTTCAGAAATATTTACGTACCTTATTGTAACAGCCAATCTTTCTTCAAACGAAATTGTTTGCCTACAATGTGTGTGACCCAAATTCAAAAGGGCTTTTGTCTATGAAACCAACAAGTTATATGTCGTTTTGTTCATTCTATAATAACTGTAAAACATTAGTTCATCTACATACAGCTGTGGCTTTAAATGAAAATATTCTCCTAATGACTCTCGGTCAAGGAATATATCTTGTACCCACATTCTTCTTCTTTTTTTCCTTTTTTTTATGGTTTGCCATATAAGATATAATATTTCCGGCTCGTCAGAATCAGACATGATATTAATATAAGTAATGGCAAATTTTAAAATTCAAATGATTTAACTTAACTCTATATACGTACTGTAAATAGTGAGGTTAGGATAACTACAGCCGATAGATACCAAAATGAAAAATTGATACTCGGTACTCGGCCAGTGTGACAAGCACTTCAAGTTTTACTTGACTCGACACTACACGACTCGTTACCAACTGCTCACAACAGCCTCGCAGCCTTATAGTGCGCCAAGCGAGTGAACCTAAACGACGACTGGGGGGCACAGGACTAGCACGTAAAAAAATCTTGCCTTCTCATAGGCGCACGAGGTTATTCTTACCATATTATTATTGATAATATTGATTAGTTTAAGACTTCAAAATTAATTACGTTTTTCTTTATATTACAATCTTATAGTACACCATATGTCATATAATAATAATAATATCTCATTTTTATAATAAGGATAGTATTCTATGATATTTCTTATATGTATTACATAAATATGTTGTAGTAATAAGTAGAGTTCGTTTCCCGAAGGTTTTGTATCTACATCATCGATGACGTTCGCTTACCTTGGAAAAAACGGTTTATAGTAGCTAATCCATATATAAAATCTCTAGCGTTCTTTTTTTGTATTGAAGCAAGCATGTTCCAAAACGCTCTTTATAGCACGTTCAGAATTGTTTTGAAATAAAAATTTTAATTTAGAATAGACTTCAGAGGTATCCGAAAATATAGAAATTAGTTAACCGCGTATAAAAATCACCAAATGCAAGAAAAATATAAGAATGGTTAAAAATCTTCAAAGATATCATCAAATTAAGGGTCTGGAGACATATAGGTTGTGCCGATTTTGCAAATTTTATTTTTTTTTGCTAGAAAAAGGAGTGTCCTATAGAGTAGTTTAAGCCAAAAAAATCGGAGGATCCGCCACATTTGAGCCGAAAAAATATCCGCGTTTTGCGCCTAAATTGCCACTACGACTTTCCCAGGTGTAAAATATTGAAATTGTAACGTGAAAATAATGAAATTTTAGTAACCGACACCGGGGATCTGGCACAGTGTTTCCAAAAGTTGCACATTTTCTTATGGGAATAACAGTGTTTGTTTACTATTTAAGTATATTTAATATTACACTTCACGCATGACCCTCCGCTCGCTTCGGTCGCTCCGGGGGCGCAACCAAACAAAACTAACCTAAACTGACCCAAGGCATGCCGGAAATCAAAAAATAAAATAAAAGTTGTCAGTCGAAAATGCAAATATTTTTTAGTTTGTTTCTCTTCATTTGGGCATGTCTTGAGTTAGTTTGGGTAAGGTTTGTTTGGTTGCGCCCCCGGAGCGAGCGGAAGGTCATGTATGAAGTGAGATATTTGATGAATATATACATACAAAGGAATAGTGTAATTGAATGAGTGTCTCTTTTATTACGATTAATGAATGCAAATGCACATTAAAAAATCGGCCAAGTAGCCACGTTTACCAAAAGGGCCTATACGGCGGGCCATGATATCATTATGGCAGGATCGACCATCCCTTCATAAAATCGGACTACTGGGTGTCTTGGTCAACAGCAATATGTCCTGGCATGACCACGTTGCTAACATCGCAAAATCAGCCTCCCAGAAGCTTGGTACGCTATTTCGCAACAAAAACTGTATACACCGTATGCTCTACAAAGCGCAAATAAGACCGTGCTTGGAGTATTGTTCACACATCTGGGGTGCTGCACAGAGCACACCGTAAAGCTACTGGATTCTGTTCAGAAGAGAGTTGTGCGTCTTGTCGGCGGAGTTGACCTGGAATCTGGATAGTCTGAAACACCGCAAACATGTGGCCGAGAAGTCTTTGTTTTACAGGTACTTTTACGGCAGATGTTCTCAGGATTTGGCCCGCTTTATTCCATACCCCTGCTAGACAGTCACGATAGACGGCAAGACCGCACCGGTTCGTCGTACAACTGGAAACACCTAGAACATCGCTTTACAAGAACTCCTTTGTCTGGCGCACTGAATCACTGTGGAACTCACTCCCAGGACGCATATTCGGATGTAACAGGCAAGATGTCCATTCGGCTATGCCGAACATTTCTTCATATGTGACGTGCACGATAGCAATTAGTCGGATGTCGTAACTGTTACATAGATTCAACAAATAAGTCTTCAATTATTTAAACACTTCATGCATGGACCTCCGCTCGCTTCGCTCGCTACGGGGGCTCAACAAACAGAAACTAACCAAGTGCTAACCAACTAATTTAATCCAAAATTTTTATTTTATTTTTTTATTTTGGGTTAGTTTTGGTTAGTTTCTGTTTGTTGAGCCCCCGTAGCGAGCGAAGCGAGCGGAAGTCCATGCATGAAGTGTTTAAATAATTGAAGACTTATTTGTTGATTTTAAGTAACAGTCACGACATCCGACTAAATGCTACCGTGCACGTCACATACGAAGAAACGTTCGGCATTGCCGAATGGACATCTTGCCTGTTCCATCCGAATATGCTCCCAGGACATCTGCTTCCCCCTAATTAACTATTCAAGAACCGTGTCAATTAACATCTTCGCACACACACCGCTCGTCGAGCACCATAGGATCTCCCTTTAGTGTGTGTGTTACTGCCATAAAACAAAATCATTCACCTAAATAAAAAAAAAGTAGAGGCACTTATAGCACAGCTTATTCACTACCAGCTAGTCATATCTATCGAAATCTGAAAGTTGGAGTGTCGGGCACTGCGCCTACCTGGAAGTGCCCCGAGTGGTTCAGTTCCAGAGTTGAATTTAAAATGAATTTTCGCTTCAAAATGCACGACAAATTCGTCCCAAGCCTTGGCTATCGCCCTAAAAAGTCTGGATATTTCGGATTTTTATACAATTTTGCCTTTTAAAACCGCTTTTAAACGGATTTTAGACGATAAAGAGCATATTTTATATTAAACGAACTGTCAAAAGTATTATTCAGATGACCAGTGGTTATTGACTTTCCCAAATCAAAGGATGCCGCCGCAAGATGACTAGCTGGTAGTGAATAAGCTGTGCTTATAGCGCACCATTTTTCTAATGAATTTTGCTAACGAAACTACAGTAATCGTCTGGCAACAGTGTGCCTTCTTAAAAATCTCTGTTTGGGCTATTGTGACATTTGACAGCAAAAAGGAGGATGGATACTTACAAGTAAAATTTAATTTTGTTTAATGGGGCTATGAGTCGCTTTAAATTAGGACCGGAACAAAACCGAGGCCTCTCGTTCGACACAAATGTCTCCTAGTTAATATTTTCACCCGAAAATTGATTTTCAAATGTATTTTATATATATTTTTGCCATACGCTCCAAAAAATAGCTATTTTACGGACTCATTTGAGTCCGTAAATGCTTCTTTTTAGGCCTAGTCCCTAAAAGTCGTCATGGCAACCTTTACGGACTATTCCAAAATTCCTGAATATGTCTAAATGTCAAAAATATCGAATGACATGACAAAATTGTCAAATAGTTGCTACGATATCAAATTCTAAGCTAACTTTGTCGTACATTATGATTTCAAAAATCATGGTAAATTTGCAAATTTAGGCGTTGGAAGAATTGCAAAAAGCGTATAAATAAAAATTAAATTTTGGGAGCGTATGACAAAAAATAGTTTGTCACACGTACCTAAATGAAGTTTTTCAAGACTCATCTGCTATTCCGGACTCGGCTATGATTCGTCCTGAAAAACTCCATTTTAGGTACTTGTAACAAAAATAACTATTCTAGTGCTTTTGTGAAGTAGTGCTGAAAATTTGTGTCATAACTGGAACATTGAGGGCATTTTTTCGGCTCAAATGTAGCGGATCTTCCGATTTTTTTGGTTTAAACTACTCTATAGGACACCCTCTTTCTAGAGAAAAAAGAGAACTTGCAAAATCGACAAGACGTATATATCACCATACCCTACAAATCAAATAATATAAATAACCACACATTTCAATTTCCACGTCAATGACTAAAGCAAGTCGCTGCTGAAATTATAAAATATGTAAAAAATATCCTGCCACCAATCAGGAAACTGCCTCCCCCCTAAAAATCAAGTAAGCGTCGCACTGTTGCCTGTTGTCGCGTATTTTAAATAGCTTGAAGGCGAATAAAATATAAATTTATAGTTATTCCGTATTTCCCTATGCAAATAAAATAGTAAATAATAGAAGACAGTAGTATTGGAAAATAACGTATTAAGTATTCAAGTAGGAATTTTAAATATGTAAATTCAATGTAGGAAACTAGACAGAAAATAAATTAGGATTATTGGGAAAAAAATGTGGTAACATCTGAATATGCGAGAACATTTTTTTGCCCGCATTCTTTTCATACAGGTTCTTTCATTTGGCAAACAGTAGTTATATTTGGCTTTTGTATTGCATTTTCAAGTAATTGCGATTTCAACAATTGTAAATTTTTTTGGTGACCTTAAGGTTCAATACCGATCATTTGTTTTTAAGTTGATTTCTTTGATTTATCGTAAGTGGCGCCTTATAAATTTTAGATCACCAGAGGAAACATCTTAACCTACACCCTCAAATAAACTAAATAAATGAACTTTTGCTCTATCTTTACAAATTGGCTGAGCTAGATATTCATTACAAAGTGGGCAAAACTATTTAGTTTCAGTTCCGAATATGCCCGAAGCCCGAATATATCAAAACTGGTAGTCATTTGCAAATTTCAGAATACGTATAGAGAAAAATGTGCATTTAATTTAAAAAAATGCGTCTGTAGAAAAAGTTCTACCATTTAACGTTCATTGTTGATCAGTGAACTAAATGACCTAGACGAACTAGTCTTTTCAACTAATCATTTTACTGAACGAGATTGAAAGATGGAAATGAGCAAAGTTTACTAAACTTTCCGACTCTAATGTGTTTTTGCATTACCTGGTAAAATGTAATCCTCTTTTTTGAAATGCTGAGAATATACATACTTTCAGGGATGGTTTGTACCCATGTACTTTTAAAGATATTTGCCATGCTTTTAAACGATCCATTTTCTCCAAACTTCCAAAAAGGTTTCTTCGATTCACCACGACACGACGCCTTCATTTGATGTTGAAAACGATGAAATCTGAGTGATAAGCCCGTGCTTGCTGTACTTTTACAATTTTTCACACAACACTTATCACGATTATTGAAATTTTTACGATCGCGAAACATTTTTTTAATGCTTTTTTAACAAAATTCGAGCTCAACTGGACGTACTGACACGTGGATGCGTACAATATAATGCAGCTTGGCTCAGTTCATTTTTCAACCACCAGGTGTCGCAGCAACATGCGTCAGATCCCAATAGGACTGTGCACCGACTGTGCGCCTACCATGCTTCGGCCGTCGCGGGTCTTCTACATTTTCACAATAGGACTGAACTACCGCCACACGGTCGTAGCACAGTCCTTTAAGTGTAAATTTAAATAAGGGCTTCAGTGCGTTTTATATGGAACATACAATTTTTTGATTTACAGTGAAAACGACCGGTAGGTGCACGGTAGGCGCACAGTCCTATATATGAAAATCAGCCTTAAAGTGACTGTACTAGAACCATTATAATAAATGATTGGAGAATTGAATAACCAACACCAATACCAATACGTAGAAGGCAAGCGGATCGGGAAGAGGATGAACATAGAAGGCAAGCAGAACAGGAGCGGTTTCAGAAAATTTTACAGAACCAAGAAGATAAATGGCAAATAGAACAGGATCAGCTTTAAAAATGGATGCTGGATGTAATTGTAGGCGAGCAAGAAAAATTACAGAAAATATTGGACGGGCAAAATGAGAAACTTGAAAAAGAAGTAAACAATATACAAAAAGAAGTTGGAACTGCCCAAAAAGAAGTTGGGAGTGTACAAAAAGAAGTTGGAAATGTACAAAAAGAAGTTGGAAATGTACAAAAAGAAGTAGGAGACGTACAGAAAGAAATGAAGAATCTACAAGCAGAAGTTACCAGACTAAAAAAAAGGATCCACCGAGAGGATATTCGCCACAGGACATAATATCAAATATTTAACGTATGACGGTCAAATATCCTGGACAATGTACACAAGGCAATTTGAAACGCTGCTGTTGCCAACGGTTGGAATATCGAAGAAATCGCTACATCACTTGTGGTAGCGCTTCGTGGATCTGCCCTGGAACTACTACAGTCCATTCCCATCAGCCAACAGGGGACATATGGCATACTTGTAGCTGCCCTGGAGAGACGATTTGGAGACCAACACAGAAGACAACTGCATCAGGCACAAGTAAAATCCCGATATCAGAAGCCTGGTGAAAACCTGCAAGGTTCGAGGCAGACATTAGACGTCTCATTCAATTGGCCTACCCGGGAGGAACAGAAGAATTTCAAGAGGACCTTACTGCCCAGTATTTCGTTAATGGTATCAGAGATCCAGAAACTCAGAAAATGCTACGTCTAGCCAAATTTGATAACAGCCGTGAAGTTTTAGGTAGGGCCCTAGAAATCGAGGCGGCCTGTAACATATCTAATGCCCGGTTTCTGAAGTAGCAGATATCTAGTGTATAAAGTTATGAAGCCTATAATTACTATGGTTACAATTGTATTAACAATCGTTGTCATAGGAAATATTTGAAGAATAGTTATCCATACTTTAAGAAACCGGGCATTAGCCAACAATCAGGGACGTATCCATCCAGGAAGAAAAGATTGCGAACAGTTGTGAACTAACTGAGATGGACGGTATTCTGAAGAACCGAAGTTCTTCAGGTCACGGGGAGATTCCGGGAGCCACTGGAAGTTAGGCCATATAACCGAAATATTTCAAATCAGTGCTATAGATGTGGCAAGACTGGACATTTCAAAAGGGACTGTCAAGCACAGAGATTCTGGGAGCCACTAGAAGTTAGACCATGTAACCGAAATGTAATAAATCAGTGGTATAGATGTGGCAGGACTGGACATTTCAAAAGGGACTGTTGAGTACAAAGATTCCGGGAGCCACTAGAAAATAGGCCACGTAACCGAAATATTTCAAATCAGTGCTATAGATGTGGCAGGACTGGGCATTTCAAAAGAAACTGTCGAGTACAACTACGGTCTACATCTCCATTCATAGACGCCAGCAGTTCAAAGTCAAGTCAGGAACAGTTAAAACAATATAACTTTTAGGCTAAGCAGAGGGAAGAAAGATGGCATAATAATACAGATGCTTTATCCAGAAGGTCATGCGAGGATAATTATAAACATTGCCAAAGAATAGACCAACGAGAAGGAATCACTCCCATTAGGCAAATCAAGTTTAAAGTTGATCAGCAGTGAACCACAGAGCAACTAAAGAAAGATCAGCTTGAGGATATTGAAATAGCATTACTGCTAAAAGCTAATGAAGGACGTCAACCAAGACCAAGCTGGAGAGATATTTCAACTAAGGGATTTACTTTTAAATCTCTGTGGGCTTAGTGGGACTCCCTGGTAGTTGAAAATGGACTTCTTAAATGAGCCTGGGAAAGCGCCGATGGAAAATTAGTGAAGACGCAGTTAGTGGTACCAAGGAAGAGGGTATCGGAAGTCCTCGAAGAAGTACATAATGGAAAGTTTGGTGCTGATCTCGGAGTTAACAGAACGATAGACAAGATCCGCGACAGATTTTACTGGCTCAACTACTGCCAGGATGTGAAATCATGGTGCCGGCAGTGTTCAACCTGTGTCTCAAGTCAAGGACCCCCGACGATATATAGTGGGAAGATGAAACAGAATGATGTGGGACTACCGTTTGAACGTCTCACCAGTGACCGAATAAAGACTCGATATGATCTCCAAGGTAACTCTATAGGATTTCAGATGAACGATAAAGTCTGGTTATATAATCCGCAAAGGAAGAAAAGAAGAACCTTCCAAGCTAACACCAGTATGGGAAGGGACCTATACAGTCATCAAAAGAATTAATGACGTAGTGTATAGAATTCAACGTAGCCCCAGAAGCAAACTGAAAGTTGTCCACCTCGATAGGCTCAGGCCGCGAAGATTCAGGAACTGTGGAATTCTGTCGATGCCCTGGTCGAGAATCATATAGAGTGGCCTCGCTTCTTCCGGAGTATTCGTGATAGATTGTAGTTTGTTAATCATTGAGTGTTGAATTGTAAAGAGCTATTAGTTGTAAAGTTATAAGAGTAGTTTAGTGTGTTAATTGTGTAGAGTGATAAAGAATAAAGAGAGTATTAGTTTAAAATAGTAAAAGTTGTACTTTCGTTCAGAACCCACGGGAAAAACGTGACACTATATTAGTTTTCTAATTGAAAGAATGCGGAAAAGCGATTTTCTGCATTTTTTTTAAAACCTAAAAGCTGAAACAAAAACAAGCTGCCGATTTTCCATGATACAGACATACTCTTAGGTGTCATCGGCAACAGCGCTGCAGTAGGGCTTGCCTATTTTATAAGAGGGGAAAGAAAAAGGGGGACGATGTTGGCGTTTCAATGATACAGACATACTCTTAAGTGTCATCGGCAAAAGCGCTGCAGTAGGGCTTGCCTATTTTATAAGAGGGGAAAGAAAAAGGGGGACGATGTTGGCGTTTCCATGATACAGACATACTCCTAGGTGTCATCGGCAACAGCGCTGCAGTAGGGCTTGCCTATTGTATAAGAGGGGATAGAAAAAGGGGGACGATGTTGGCGTTTTCATTCACCAAATCTGTCTATTTTTATTTTATATGTCTTTGATGAAATCAATGCTGACTTATTCGTTCGTTTAAATTTGCCGGGGTATGTAGATAGATTTGGGTTAATACCACACAATAGTAAAACACCACTTTTTATGGAACACCCAAAATACACAAGTTAAATATACCTTTACGTCGAATAGTAAGTTGTATAAATTCACGAGCACACCCTATAGCTAAATGTTTACTAACATTCTTACAAATACCACAAATTCATTCATAAGAAATTCACAGCACTTTTTAGAAAAATGATTACAAACTAATATGAATCTTAAAAACATCCTAGTGAGTTTTGATCTAGTTAGTCTTTTTACAAATATACCTGGTGACAAAACTTTAGTAATGTCAAAAATAAATCAGAAAATTATATTAACCTCCGCTAATGTACCAAACCTAATATTAACACTATATGTAAAAAGGTGGTTACACACACAACTGCAAGCTTGACCAGCTTGCATGATCAATCTTTTTATACAAGTATGCTGGAGCGTCTGTAGGAAAATTTTGCGCAAGGATTTAAATTGTACAAGCCGCTTGATGATTGATTTTGTTTGAATCATGCAAGCTTGGATAAGTCGTGCTTGCACAAGTGAAACGGAGCGTGTGTACCTAAGTATCGACTTGTACACACAAGCAACAGCCGTAAATGAACTGTTTTCACTTACCACGTCTGGCGATCTGAAGAAGGTGAACCGAGAATTACTGGAAAACTTTATTCGTGCATATCAAAATCAGCCGTGCCTTTGGCGAATTAAATCATCAGAATATAATGTTAAAGTGAAGAAGGCGTATCTTGTTTTTTAATTGCTGGTCAAGCTTGTAGTTGTGTGTGTAGCCACCTTAAAAGGTTTTCGGTACAGTGTGAAGCACTCCAAGGGCTTTTGGTATTAGAGCTAGAAAAAACTTTAAATTATCTTGTAGAGTTGTTCATGAACCGCCAGGATTTTTTAGTAGCACAAATAAATGAGCATCACAAAACTGTCAAAAATACCATCTTTTGATTTTATTTTAATCGATCAGCCTAATATAGTTCATTTATCGGGTAGCCCGTTATACGATATATCTTTAAAATTAACTTAGAAATGTTACAAAAAAATGTGTTGTTAAAGTGAAATGATGTTTTGGCACAGTTTTTGCCATTTTCTCAGTTAGTTTTTAAGACAGAGTTATCAAACCTGGTATATTCAAAATCAGGAATACAGGGTAATCCATTAAAAAAACGCAAGTTGGTATTTTAAACAATCGAAGGTCAAATTCTAACAGTTCAGGAAAAATACTTAACCTTTATTAATTAGAAGTTTTTGTAGCTCTAAAAAGAACAGCGCTAGGGGTGCTCCAAAATATACGGAAATACCCTGTACAGCGATATACAAATAAAAGAGAACAGGTACAAGGGCGGCGGCAGGAGGGGCACTCCCCCTGGAATATAAAATAACGCTTGTGACAATTCGATTTTGCCAATGTCAAATATTTTTAAAATTTCATTTGAGATGCTGTATTTTGCACTCTTTGGTTTATTAATTCTAAATTTATTGTTTCGATTTGCTGTTGATACGCGAAATTGCCGCATTTTTCTTTTAATATAAATTAACTATATTTTAAGTATAGGTTAACAACAATATATTTGTATTAGCTTTTATAACCCGTTGTGACTATCTATTTTAGTTGATAAGCGATGCACAATATTATTAGAATAGCTTGGCTTGATTGATATTACATTATCGTGGAACCGCCAGCCAACCGATTTAGATTTATATATTTTATTTTAAGATTTCCGTTAATAAAACCTGTAAATACGCTGCATGAGATCAATACCTCCTACAACGAGGTATTGATGAGATTCGTCGTCCATACTTTAATTTCAGTTTGAATATTTTATTACCTTTTGAGAACCCCTCAGTTGATGAACACCAATGGATGGCCGCCAATTCTGGTGAGAGTTAGATAGTTTTGGGACCTCTGCTTCTAAATTTATTCACACGGCAGTAGTAGTTTTTGTGACCTTCGTTCGAGTAATAGGGATGTACCATTTCTTGTAAACGCCAGCTGTCGATTTAAATTTTTAAAAGGTTATCGTTTTGTTAGGGAATATTATCTGGTATTTCTTAAATCATTCAATTTCGGTGAATTAATCGTTACCTCCGCCGTCATTTATCATCATAATAAGCAAGAATTAAGGCGTTTATTGTCTTGGAATTATTCACCGTATCGAAATCGCTCGGCTTGTTTCAGTCCATCCCTACTTCTTAATCGGACGTAAGCCAAGGCAAATTGACGAAAACGGTCGAGAGTTCCTTTTTAGTTTGATCGTTTGGCGAGGATAGAAGCCTTCTTATATTACAGTAGTAGAGACATTTCATTCTGATTCAATTCTACCCTTTCTTTGGGGATTTGTTGTGCTGATTTTCTGTTTGTGTTTTAACACGACCGATTAGTCGGGATTTAGATACTGCTGTATTAGGTATGCATTTTCTCTTGATTTCTTTTTCTATTGCCTGTGAAGCGCGTCAACGCCATGATGCCAATGGTTTTTTTCCATTATTTATAGAGGCTTCACACGTTCGTCATACAAGACCGACACCGTCGAATCTCTCATAGTTAACCCTCACGCACAGATCGAGGTAATTATTGCTATCGTTTTGCCTAAATTAATTATTTAATTGCTTACCTGTGTTACATTTTTTGTGCAAATACCGCCATTTGCGTTTCTCACATGTTATCTTATCTACTCCATTTTATCTATCCGAATTTTTATTTTATGCAACTTTAATTTTAATCATATGGAGAAGTTTATATTTTCTTTTAGGAGTGATTCATACCTATCTTTTTATATTGAAGTTGTCTGAACCTTAGTATCTATTTTATTTGCTGACGGGCATTGCTAGTCCATGTTTTTTTTTGTCTGGGGAAATTTGTTTTATAAAGATGTATTTATGCAAGAGGGGGGTGTATGATTTTCATAGAAGTAAGGGGGCTTCGTTTAATGTGCACTCGATTATTTCAGGGTCTTTCTGGAGGGTCAGAACTTTTATTGAAGGGCCACAACTTTTTCCGAGGGGTACAACCTCTTTCTCGGAGGCCATGACCTTTACCTGCCGCTAGAGTCACCCTGTTCTAGTGGGTTGAAAGTAGGTTTTACGCGCAGCACTTATCTCGACCCCAAGCTATCGAAACCTCGGCGAGATCTTCCCTCGGGGCCATCGAGAGCCAATTCCTAAGTGCCCGGCGCCTCCACCAGAGTTCGACGACTGGATTTGGGTATTGTACTAGAAGCTTTATGTCTCATTAATTCTTATGTTTATCCGTTTAATATAATCGCTCTTCGTTTTCTGTCATTAATATAAATCAAACATTGAACGCCGAGTCTGAGGTAGCTCATTAACTTTATTTACATTTATTCACTGGTTTATCGGACCAGTTAATCTGACTGCTTTGAATTTTCTCTCATTTTAATAAAAGTCAAGCGTTGGCTTGATAATTTCCTTGTTTTCATTCATTAGTCGAGTAGACATAACCGCTCTAAATTTTATCTCTTTATAATATGAAGCAAGCGACAGCCACGCTTTCAATAGTTTTATTCTAGTTTAGTTCTTTTATTTTAACTTATCGAGTTTTTTTATCTAATTATTGTGTCCGTTAATTGCGACATATTATCATCGCTACACTCAAAATCAGCTATTGGTGCACGCTAATAGCTTAGTTAACGTCAAGTGATCACTTTGATAAGTAGTATTTAGTGCATTTAGTGGTAAGGCGTACAGAACCGAGTATTTCCAACCGAATTGGTCTCTGTACAATCTCCATATTGTACTCTGTTTATTTTATCAATTACTTTAACAATCATTTAACATTTTTTGTCTTTAACTAACCACATTTTAATTTAACTTTTTTCTCCAGATAGATTGTTGCTGTGTTTTCAAAAAAAAGAAAGAAGAACTTAGTAGCAAATATATTGTTCCTTAAATTTTTAGATTGTGTTTTCTTGATAGGTTAAGTTAGTTAATTATAATCCCGCCATTATTCTCGTTTTCCTGATAGTTTGAAATTAAGTAGGTACTATAAGTACCGGTTAATTTTCTGAGCTGACGTAGCCATCATGTGCAACACCAGAGAGCTTTTTCCGTTTAGCTGGCTAGAACGGATGGCGCTCAAACGACCCCACGACAGGGGCCGGGCTTTGTAACACGACTCTCCGGGGCGCATATTTACACATCCTCACATACGATGGCACCAGGGTGCTGAAAACTGTGAGCCTTTGTAAACAATAATTACGCTGCAAAAGCTCACTGATTTCGGCACCTACGTAACTGGCTATCATAGGCACCAG
This sequence comes from Pissodes strobi, assembly GCA_016904865.1. NCBI lineage: Eukaryota > Metazoa > Arthropoda > Insecta > Coleoptera > Curculionidae > Pissodes > Pissodes strobi. Next base: position 19,239 of record MU188212.1, on the reverse strand, counting down.
GGTGCTGAAATCGGTTAGGTTTTGTAAGCGTACAAAAGCTCACTGATTTGGGCACCTGGAATACGCTGTTATATAATATTTCGCTTTTCGCATGGCCCTTCGCTCGCTTCGCTCGCTACGGGGGCTCAAGAAAAAGAAACTAACCAGGTGCTAACCCAAACTAACCCAAGACATACCCAAAACAGGCCCGGACTGGGCGATCGCCCGGTGGCCCGGTCGCTTTGCCAAAAAAATCCTAACGAAAGAAACGTTAAAAAATTAAAAACTCAAAGCAACCACCAACCACACGCTGGACTCGCTATGCAGTGTTTTTAAAATGTACCGATTTTTTTTTCAAAAATGTACTGAGACAGTTTTAAATGAACCAAATGTTAATTTACAGTGGTAGATATTTTTTTATTACCCAATAACTTCCTTTGCAAGGTTATACATTTTAAAATTTTATATTAATGACGTACTAAAAATCATATATTTATGTTGTGGCATGTTTATTAATGATGAAAATTAAAAATAAAATTAGCAAAAATTTTATCAAAGCGATATATTTTGTATAACAAATGTTTTCGGTGATTTCCCTAACTAAATGCGAATTCACAAGCAAGACACGCATAGCAGACGCCCAATTAAATGGCGCGGTGCCACATAAATTTAAATAATATTATAAATAGGTTACCAGATAATAATTATTCTTCTCTTCACATTATTTAATTAACTTTATGATTTTTGCACCATAATTCGAAGAATTAATTTTTGTACTGAATGGGTAATCCCATTTGGCGCCCAGGCCGATTTTCAGGCCCAGTCCGGCCCTGACCCAAAATCAAGAAAAAAAAACTGTTTCGAAACTTAACCTAAAAAAAAGAAGCAACGGGGTTTGACCCCGGACCGTCCAGGTGAGACACAGCCATCTAAACCTCTAGACTACGAGAGCTCTTACCGCAAATTGATTGCACCGTAAAGACATGGCGCGATTAGGTGCCCAAATCAGTGAGCTTTTGTAGTGCTACAAACGCTTACAAACCCTACCCGATTTCAGCACCCTGGTGCCGTCGTATGTGAGGATGTGTAAATATGCCTCCGGGGCTGGGTTAATTTTTTTTAATTAATTGGAAAAAAATCTTTGCTTATATTTTGGGTTCAATCAGAAAAACGTGTTGCACGCTTAGTATAAAAGTGAATTTCAATTTCAGTGAAACATGCATAGGTTGAGTATTGTCTTACAATACCACAACAATTGAAAGATCTTTATTCAGTATTCTCCCATGTGTAAAAACTTGGTTGAGATCAACCATGTCAGAGGAAAGACTCTCTGGTCTGTGTATGCTTAGCGTTCACAGATAATTTGTAAATAATAATAAAGACAGAGTTATTGAAAGAGCAATAAATCGGTTTTCACAAAAGAAAAGAAATCTGCTATTACTTTTCTCCGACTAGAAAAATATAGGTTAGTATGTACATCCATAGTGCATAGTATATTTTTGAGGGTAGATATATTTCCAATACAAAATTTAAGTCAAAGTTCCGCTTCAGTTAAGTTTAAGTTAAAGTCTAGCAAACCGAAACCGTATATATGTTTTTTTGACAATAAAAATATTTAAGTTTCAATCTATGTTTACTTTGTCTCAGAGGCGGATCTGTGAGGGGGCTACTATAGATTCCCCATAGACTCTCAAAAGTTTCTGCAATATTTGTAAACAAATAATACAATTTTTAAATTCAATTAAACTTAACCGAAGAAAAAGAAGAGAGTTTTAACGATTGCAGATTCGATTGTTATATTATATCATCATTCATCAAGAGTGAGGTCCAGTTCCAATTTACTTTTGTTGTCTGTTGCCCAGATCAGCTCTACTTTTGTTTACGTTTAATTGACTTGAGAAATTTGTCAATAATGCTTGATAAAATCCGCTTCGTCCGCTCGTGGAAGGCACGATTTTAACGACTTTTGTGTAATAATGGGGCGTGGCACCCCCAAAATTTTCCACAGCTTTTCACTCACGGCGACTTGCCCCCCCTTGCAATTTGACCTGCCGGCGCCCATGAACAGGTCTTTTAATCTTTGATCTATAAAAAGGAATTGGGGTGTATTCGAACTTCCGGGTCCATTCGAGTGGTTTAATGTTTTCTAATCTAATAGATATGTTTGTAACTCCGTTTATTATTCAAAAACCCATCGTTTTAAAAAATACTTAGTTTTAAGTGCAGTGTCCAATTCAATTATTGACTATTATAATACTAATTCCCAACGAGGGCATATTTTAATGGACCATGGTAAGCAATTTTTACCTTTTTAAATGTTTGCCTACTCTACTATAATAAACAGAAATAAAATGTTGAGGTATGGAACAGTTTAAAGAACTTTAAAGTATTTTAAGTGCAGACCAGTCAGTTATGTCAGTTCAAAAGCTTAGTAGCGATCAATAAAAAGAATAATATATACTATAGTCACAAATATTCACGATAAAATGCGACAAGATCCTAATTTATTTCATACTAGCGTTTGGACACACACGAAACTACTTTCACAACTGCAGAAATGTTTAATATATACACGGTGGGCCAAAAAAAGTGACCACATTTTTCTTCTTTGAATAACATTTTGATTTATTATTATAATTTGCACAAATTTTAATGAATTATTCACAGATATACAGGTTCTTAAACGATTGTTTCAAAATTAACGAAATTAAATTGGAGTATTGTACAGGGCAATTTGAAAGAAAATGTTTTTGCAAACGCTTTGCAAAAATTATTTTTTTCTTTTTGAGGTATTTAGTACTCCGGTTCTCAGGCTTCGAATTTTCCTTGTAAATATTCTCTTTTGACATTTTTCAATATTTCGTACAGTTCAGTTTTTATAGCCAATTTTGTGATCAAATGTATCTACGCAGTTTCTAGCTGAATATCACAATTTATTTTATTAGTTGGCCATGAAAACAATTTTATAAAATAAAAGAATTTAATTTCGTTAAATATATTTAACATTAAATTTGCCAAAAACGTGAAAACAATTATTAACATCAGAAAAATATCTTACACCTACTAGTAAGATATTTTTCTGATGTTAATAATTGTTTTTACGTTTTTGGCAAATTTAATGTTATGTTGGGGTTTGAAACCTTCGGCAACATGCACTAAAACGGAGTTTTATCCACAATACCGAAACAGAATTATTGCACTCGACGCGCATTTCGCTAACCATGTTAGCATCATCAGGAGATGTTCAAAGTTTTAATCATCTCCTGATGATGCCAACATGGTTAGCGAAACGCTGGTTTAAAATTAGTATACCAAACTCAGTTTAATCTCAAGAAACTATTAGTTGGTCCAAAGGACAAAATTGAAATATTCGAAAGAAGTGAAATATATGAAATTGGATGCATGGATTGTAACCAAAAATATGTTGAGCAAACTAGAAGATCTATACAAACCAGATTCAAGGAACACATAGCTCATTTAAAATATGGTAGAACAGATAAATCAAGTGTTGCCGAGCATGCTTTTGATAATTCATAGAATAACAATTTAAAATTAATTCATAATATAACTGATAGGAGATTATTAGACGCATACGAAAGTTTAAATAGAGATAGAGGGCCTATTCCGTATAGTCCACTGTATTGGTTGATCGAGCGTGACTAGTGGGATTCCAGGATTGGTTCCTTTGGTTCCGCTCGATTAAGCAAACACTTAGTATAAAAGAAAGTTCGGTAGATTTTAAATTTAGTTTTTAATCATCTCCTGATGATGCTAGCATGGTTCGCGTCGAGTGCAATAATTCTGTTTCGGTATTGTGGATAAAACTCCGTTTTAGTAAATTTAATGTTAAATATCTTTTGTAAACCAAATTAAATAATAGTAATTTAACAAAAAAAGTAATTTGAAAAATTGTTCAATATGTCCTCCGTTTAGTTCAATGCATTTCTGTAATCGACTTTCCCTTTGATTAATTGCACCATTGATTGTATTTTGATCAAAATATTGCTAACAACGTACAATTTCAGCTTGCAAATCATCGATGGTATTTAAATTTCTATTTTTGTGCACTTCTGCTTCCAAATTTCCCCATATTGCGTAATCGACAGGATTGAGGTCTGGACTGTTCGGCGGCCATTCATCTGGAGGAATAAATTCGGGACACTGTTGTCTTAAAAAATGTATGGTATATTGTGATCGATGAGCAGGAGCGCAATCTTGCATGAAAACATAATAATCTTGAAATATTTCCAATTCACGTAGCATGATTTCAAGAACATCGTGGCAGTATACTCTAGAATCAATTTTCGCACCCGAATTTATGAAAATTACACTTGTTTTGCCTAGTTTAGAGATACCAAGAGAAACCATGACGCCCGGAACAAAGTATCCTTGTTCAATAAGTAGCCTATCTGCACTAATATTTTCTTTTTTTTTTTTGAACATTGTCATACAGCCTGTTATTTTGGAAATTTTTCGGTGGTCGCAGGTAAAACGTTTTCTCGTCAGTAAACCAGATATTATTGACACTATCATTCCTTCTATATTTTCTCAGCAAAGCCTGTACAGGGTGGCTCGAATTCGTGTCTATGTATGGGGAACTCGAAAACCGTAAGAGATACGGTGTCGGTCAAATTGAGGCAAAATTGCGCATTTAGGTGCCTAACAATATGCCGTTTAGAAAGTTTCAAAATTCCGAGTATTTCCGGAGATATCCG
>MU188212.1:0-14145 GCA_016904865.1 Pissodes strobi | reverse complement strand
TACCGCAATTTAATTTCGTTAAATTTGGACCAATCTTTTAAGAGTCTGTATACCTGTGAATAATTCCTCCAAATTTGAAAAAATAATAATAGTAAATCAAAAAGTTATTCGAAAAAGAAAAATGTGGTCAGTTTTTTGGCCCACCGTGTATATATTCATGTTTGGTCAGATAAAATCCCTTTATCATCAAAGTGATTGCTTTTCTGGAGCGTAATTAAATCAACGTTGGGTGTGGAATTACAAAAGAACGTTCTAGGACCATTATTTTAACTGGGGGTGCGTTAACTGGGGTGAGATATTTAACTTTTAGAAAAAAAAAATCGAAGATATTCTAGACGAATTGCTACTTAAGAGCGTCGCCGTAGTATATGGCAACGGGGCCTAATATGCCAGCGAATGGATCGGCAGATTGGAGCGTTAGTTTGGCCTGCAAATAGCCCATACACCATATTTTTAGATACATTCCTTTGGGATCATTTGAAAGAGCAATAAAAAATATATCTAGATCTTCTCCTAGAATCCAAAAATGCGGTAAAAATCATAGCATCCAATTTAGAATACGCGAAAAAATCAAATGATTTATACTACATTTTTTTATTCGATGCTCAATTGTTTCCATAAAAATCACAAACATTTTCATATTTAAAAATAAAAAAGTGATAAGGCCTGTTCACTATTATTTGAATATCCCTGTACCTACCTGAAATACTTAATTTTTTGCTAACCCAAACTATACATTTTTAATACAATAATAAATAATATCAATAAAATTATGGCATGGCAATGGGGGTTCACTTTTATCACCTTTCCTAAGTAATATTTTTATATGGAATTAGGTATCACATTTTATTGAAAACTAACCATAAAACCTTTAAATACACATACACAAAAGACATTTTTCAATGTATCAATATAACGGACATTTTTTAAACGATATTATAAATCGCATTAACACAGAAAAATTACTACACATTTCGCTAAAACTAAGAGACAGTTCCCATTCCTTGATATTTCCATTAAAAAAGATTTACATAATGTTGAAACATAAATTTGCAGAAAACCAACACACAGAAACAGATATTTTAATTTTAAATTAAATGAATGAAAATAATTTACAATAATTGAAAGTTTAGACACATAAAAATAATTTCTAAAATATGTTTCGATTTAAAATAATGAATCTATTGACTTTATACAAAAATGTGTTACCAAATTTGAACAACAAAATAAAACAGAAAACACTGAGACTTAAAATAATTAAAATCACATAGGTAATAAAACAGCATATACAAAAAAGATGCGTGTGAATGTAATACATTTTATATAGGTGAAATCTGTAGGCCATCAACTAAACAAATAAAAAAATCAAACATCCCTTAAAATACAGATTTTAACAAATCGAAGATTTGCCAACATACATTTAATAACAACCACAGAATGCAATGGAACGCTTCGAATATTTTAGCAAAGGAATTGTTATAAAAAATCATACAATTAAAGAAAGCGCTTTAATATTACTAAATAAAGAAAATTGTGTTGCCTCATTTTCAGTTAGGTAATTTCAATAATACTTGGTTAGCTTTGCTAAAAACTCAAGCTGGTAAAGGACATTTCAAAATTAACGAATTAATAACTAGGTGCATGACATTACACAAAGATCACTTCTCATCTTAATAAATCATAAATCAAACAAACCGCTCATTGATGGCGTTTAACTGATTTGTCAGACTGAAAACTCGTCAGATTACGATATGCTTATAGTGACGTTGAACTTTTATTTCTAGAATTTATCTTTGGAAAACGAAAGTTAATAAATTGGATTTACTGCCAATCAACCCCAACAATACAAAACATAATTATTAATATCTGCAATAGAAGTGTGTAAGTACAAGGACAGCAACTACTAGAAATCGTAAAGCATGAATAACGACATTCTCATGATGAAAAATGACATCAAAATCGAGTGTTTTGAAAATGAGTGTAAAACTAAAACGAAATCAGATGGTGGTAGCCTGTTTATATTCCCAGACTAAGGCGGTTCTGGTGACCTTGAGTCCCCTCGATTTTGCAAGAAAAAATTTTTGGATATCGCACATTTTAGACGAAAAAGTTACCGATTTGATACCAATTTGCAGCATCGCACTACCAATGAGGCAATATATAAATCAATTATAGGATGAAAATATTAACGGAGAAAAAAATATCTAGAACGAGAAAGCTTAACCCAATGGAGTCATGTTTCGTTTAGCGAAAATCCGTTAGGAAGAAATTAATTTCTTTTTTTTGCATAAGAGTACCTCTCTCAACGCCTGTTGAATGAGTACCCCAAACTAATCCAAACTAACCACAGCTAATCCAAGCTAATCAAAACTAACCAACACCAACACAAAATAACCAAAACAGCCCAGAATAACTGAAACTAACTCTAATTGACCCGAGTAAAAATAATCTAAACTAACTTTAATTAAGCAAACAAGCGCAACAAAATGTTGAATGAGTGCAAACCAGCAATGACACCTATAGAGTCCAATTTTCAAGTAAAGCCTGGAAAATAATAATCAGTCTACCATACCAAGAACTGATTGAAAGAAGTTGGAAATGTACAAAAAGAAGTAGGAGATGTACAGAAAGAAATGAAGATTCTGCAAGCAGAAATTACCAGACTAAAAAATCAAGGATCCACCGAGAGTGTATTCGCTACAGGACAACATATCAAACCTCCAACCTATGACGGCCAAAAGACAAATTGAAGCCGCTGCTGTTGCCAACAGTTGGAATAATGAATAAATGGCTACATCAGTAGTGGTAGCGCTTCGTGGATCTGCCCTGGAACTACTGCAGACCATTACCATCAGCCAACAAGGGAAATATGACATACTTGTAGGTGTCCTGGAGAGACGATTTGGAGACCAAGACAACTCTATCTGGCACAAGTAAAGTCCTGACATCAGAAGCCTGGTGAAAATAGTTTGAGGCAGACGTTAGACGTCTCATTCAATTGGCCTACCCGGGAGCAACAGAAGAATTTCAAGAAGAACTTGCTGCCCAATATTTCGTGAATGGCATCAGAGATCCAGAAACTCAGAAGATGCTACGTCTAGCCAAATTTGATAACAGCAGTGAAGCTTTGGGTAGAGCCCTAGAAATCGAGGCGGCCTGTAACGTCTCTAAGCCAGCAATCAGGGACGTATCCATCCAGGACGAAAGACTGGCGAACAGTTGTGAACTAACTGAGATGGACGGTATTTTGAAGAAATTAACCGAAGTTCTTCAGACCACGGGGAGATTCCGGGAGCCATTAGAAGTTAGGCCATATAACCGTAATGCTATAAATCAGTGCTATAGATGTGACAAGACTGGACATTTCAAAAGGGACTGTCGAGTACAGATATTCCGGGAGTCACTAGAAGTTAGGCCATGTAACCGAAATGCTATAAATCAGTGCTATAGATGTGGCAGGATTGGACATTTCAAAAGAAACTGTCGAGTACAAAGATTCCGGGAGCCACTAGAAGATAGGCCACGTAACCGAAATGTTTCAAATCAGTGCTATATATGTGGCAGGACTGGGCATTTCAAAAGAGACTGTCAAGTACAAAGATTCCAGGAGCCACTAGACGATAGGCCACGTAACCGAAATGTTTCAAATCAGTACTATATACGTGGCAGGGCTGGGCATTTCAAGAGAGGCTATCGATTACAACTACGGTCTGCATCTCCATCCAGAGACGCCAGCAGTTCCAAGTCAAGTCAGGAAGGGTTAAAACAATATAACTTTAAGGCTAAGCACAGGGAAGGAAGATGGCATAATGATACAGATGCTTTATCCAGAAAGTCTTGCGAGGATAATTATAAACATTGCCAAAGAATAGACCAACGAGAAAGAATCACTCCCATTAGGCAAACCAAGTTTAAAGTTGATCAGCAGTGGACAACAGAGCAACTAAAGAAAGATCAGCTTGAGGATAGTGAAATGGCACTACTGTTAAAAGCTAAAGAGGAACGTCAACCAAGACCAAGCTGGAGAGATATTTCAACTAAGTTATCTACTTTTAAATCTTTGTGGGCTCAGTGGGACTCCCTGGTAGTTGAAAATGGACTCCTTAAACGAGCCTGGGAAAGCGCCGATGGAAAAGTAGTGAAGACGCAGTTAGTGGTACCAAGGAAGAGGGTAACGGAAGTCCTGGAAGTTTGGTGCTCATCTCGGAGTTAACAGAACGATTGACAAGATCCGCGACAGATTTTACTGGGTCAACTACTGCCAGGATGTGAATTCTGAATTCATGCTGCCGGCAGTGTTCAACCTATGCCTCAAGTCAAGGACCCCAGTCAGGATCAAGTAGGAAGAGGAAACAGAATGATGTGGGACTACCGTTTGAACGTCTCGCCAGTAGCCGAATGAAGGCTCGATATGATCTCCAAGCTAACTATGGGATTTCAGATGAACGATAAAGTCTGGTTACATAATCCACAAAGGAAGAAATGAAGATCTCCGAAGCTAACGCCAGTATGTAGTGTATAGAATTTAACGTAGCCCCAGAAGCAAACTGAAAGTGGTCCACTTCGACAGGCTCAAAGCATATCACGGACATGAAGTGAAGTGATCAGGTTTAAGAGGGAGGCAATGTCACGGCTAGCAACCATCCGAATGTTTTGTGCTACCCTATAGAACTGGTCTTGCCGCATCTACGTATGAGTCATCGCCGGCCGCGAAGATTCAGTAACTGTGGAATTATCTCGATGCCCTGGTCGAGAATAATATAGAGTGGCCTCGCTTCTTCCGGAGTATTCGTGGTAGATGTTAGATTGTATATAAATAGCAGATAGCGGCGAGTTGCAGTTAGTTAATCATTGAGTGATGAATTGTAAAAAGCTATCAGTTGTAAAGTTATGAGTAGTTTAGTGTGTTTAATTGATACAGTGATAAAGAATAAAGATAGCATTAGTTTAAAATAGTAAAAGCTGTAATTTCGTTCAGAACCCCCGGGAAATACGTAAGAGTATCATGGATTTCCAAAAAGCAAAGCGTTGTGCTTCAATCAAGTTTCCAGTTAGAATATCTGTACTTTGTTCAGATCTGAAGAAAGAAAGATGCCGCGTTTGAACTAGTAAATTTACAGATCATTGAAGTTTAACAAGATATGCCACGAAAATAAGTAGTTCATGAACTGAAGGAGTTTTAATGGAAGCTGTAAAAATAGGGCCAAGAAAATCGGTCAAAGAGAAGCGGAGAGAAGGTAAGTACGGAATCCCAGTGAGGAGACTAAAAAGGAGAAAGGAAAATCCAAAAAGAGATCCCTTTGCTCTTTTTCGATTTTTCTTTCAACGTTTGTTGCAGGATTATCTATTTCAAATATATACCAATTTGTATATGTTTAGGTTGTTTGGGAAATGAACATGAAAAACGCTTGGTGTAGCAAATAAAAAAAACTAATAGGTAATGGTTTTGCCCTTAGCAGATCTGATATCAGACGTCTGACTTTCGAATTTTCCGAAAAACATTGAATAAAAGTTCAACAGCGATGCGAAAATGGCAGGATACAATTGACTGAAGTCGTTCTTAGAACAAAATTCTGAATTATCGGTAAGGCAATCAGAGAAATATTCGACCTCTATAAAAAATTTGAAAAATGCCTACAATCCAGAAAGCCACACTACAGTAGATGAACAACTATCGTGATTTAGAGGTCGTTGTTCATTTCGGGTATACATGAAGAGTAAACTCAATAAGTAGAGTTTAGTAAATTGAGCTGCAGCTGACAGTGAAAATGCATACACTCTAAATATGCATTTATATTAGGCAAAACTAACAATGTACTGCAAAAGAAGGAGAAAGCGTTGCCTTAGTCTTAGTCGGTTTAATACAATCTGGATGTGGCATTAATTCTGACAATTATTTACATTAGCAGATAAATTGCTGGACAAACGCTGGACGACATTTAGTGGTCGTTATGTAAAAATAAACCATATTTCCTGAAAATTCTTACCGAAATCCTTCAAACCTACCTTTTTACAGTATGTTCTTCAATGTGCTTTAAAAACGCAGTTCATCGGCAGAACCTCAAACGACGCAATTTCACAGACAGATTAGAAGCTCCATTATAATAAAACGAAAAGAGCTGTAGGTACTACCAATAAAATGATGGCAAGGTTCGGTTAATGTTGCCAGCATAATTACATTAATTTCATAGAAATTGAAATTGCTATAATAAAGATTGCTTGCGTTGTGAGACCCACCAATCAGAAACAATACAATTATAAGGTTTGAGCCATAAAAAGCAACCCGTATCCTACAGACTAAAAATATGTTTTGTTTTATTTTCCCTTTAAGTGTTCGCTTCTTTGGATAAATCTAAAATTTTCAGACATAATAATGTTCATGCATTTTTTTACCATTAGAAATCTATGTTATGTATACGAAATGTACTCTTTTAGTTTTCAATAAATATTACGTGTTATTTCCATATTGTAACTGTTTTTGTTCTATAACAATCAGGTAATAAAGGTAATACTTAGAATGAGAATATAATATTTGGACATTTTTAAGCGCATAGTATTCCATTGAACCTTCGCTATTTCAATAACTATTTTTATGAATATCGTGGCACGAAGATTATTAACAATTTTAAAATGCAATGTTTTTTTAGAAAGATAGACAGAAATCATTCAATAAGTTCTTAAATATTTATTACATATTGCTATTTTTGATTTCATGACTTGGCTATAATACAATATTTTCCATTACATTTCCAAAAATTACTGGGTCAAATGGCTTTTTCATGAAATCTATATAGTATAACATATAATAATAAAATTGTAATGCCAATATATAAATTAATGTAATGTACTATAATGTAATAGCAAGATGTCCGATTTGATTATCACTGGGCAGGGTTGAAAAATCGATGATTTTTTTTGTAAATCTAATTTGGGCTAGTTTTTATTAATATATCACCTATTTTCTAACAATTTTAGTATTTATATCTTGTTTCATTAAGCAAATAAATATTTTCAGATATGAACAACACATACGAAGCAAAACTTGACATGCCTTAACAAGAACATTCCGTTCATGGGCTTCGTCGAGTGGAAACTTGCAAAGATTGGCAAAAAACGCCCGGCTATATAAATGACACGCACGTATTCTAGTTATTAACCTCCAAGATCAACTACGACCAATGTCGGAAACCAAGCAAATCGTGAAAGGAGAATTCTACATGAAGTATACCTCCAAGGACGTGAAAGTATTCACGGCTGACGCAAGGGATCACGGACTCCTGACAGCACACCTGGAACTGGATAACGCCATCGAATTTTACACGTTTAAGCCTAGAGGAGAAAGGATCAAGAAGGTCGTGTTCAAGGGACCGCCCGGCATGAACACCGACGAAGTAGCCAGGACACTAAAAAGCGGCGAGCACGAGGCCATAATAAACTGTGTACCCATGACGTCCAGAAGAGGAGACACCCACTCATACCTGGTGACCGCCAAAAAGGAAGCCAACATAGGGGAAATCAAGAGAACCTAACATGTAGAAAACTCTATGATGAAGTGGGAGACCTATTTCAAGACACTAAGCTACTCTCAGTGTTACAGATGCCAGGGATTCGGCCGCGGCTCCACCATGTGCCGGCAAACGCCGAAATACGTCAAATGCGCGTGTAACCACAGGGCAAGCGAGTGCATCAGACGCAGAGGTGTCAATGAAGATGCAGTCCCCCTCAAGTGCGCCAACTGCAAGGAGGAGCATGCAGCAAATTTCCGAGGTTGCAAGGCCCTACACGCCTATAAGGAGAAGACAACGCCAAGAACAGGACAACAACACAGAGCAATAACCAGGCCGAGCCCCATCAGAGACGGCGTCCAGTATAGCCAGGTGATTGAGAGGACTGCAAGCTCATAGGAGACCTAAACGCCAAGCGCACCTCGTGGAACAACAGCACGGACTAGGAACGCGACTCAGGAACTGGATCGATAGGAACGACTCCAACTCCAACCTCATAATCCCAGACCGAAGGACAAGGATTGCGCGGTACCATGCAGCCGACGCCACACTAGACATAGGAATAGCCCGGGGCATCTACGCCACGCGACCACCATGACGAAACTGCAGTCTGATCACCTGCCAGTAATGTTCAAACCGATGCATCAGCCAGCCCTCGCAGCACCTAGAGTCACGTACAACTACAGGACCGCGGACTGGACAAACTTCAGGAGAGAAATCAACGCGGAGTTAAGGATAACTCGCGACTTGGACACCCCTGCAAAGATAGAGGAAGCCATAGAAGTCATCACCAGGATAATAAGCGTCGCCAAGGAGCACCACGTCCCAGGAACCCGGACCTGAAGCAAGGCAAGCCGCCACAGCATATCCAAGAACAGATCGCGAGAAGAAACCAACTACGCAGGACATATCAAAGCACACGTGACCCGAACGACAGGAGAGCCTACCTGGAGGAATGCGAACTAACTCGAGCCATGCTGGATTCATACAACAACGAGGCCTGGAATAACAGAATCACAGTCGCTAGCCGTGAAAACAACATATGGACGCACATCAAGGAAATGAAGAGCAGCAGGAGCCCATGGACAGTCCCACCGATCAAAGTGACGAGAGACGACGTGGAAAGCATCATCGTAGACAAGGCAGAGAAGGCGGAGGGGTTCATGGAATACTTCGCCAACATCAGCAACCTGACAGAGAATCTATCAGACGACAGGACACGAAGAAGAGTTCAAGGGACAACAAACGAGATAGAAGCGCTGCCGCCACAGGACGCAGACAGGATAATCACGAGCTCCAGGGAACTAAGGAGGATCATAAGTAAGGCCAGGCCATACAAAGCACCAGGACCGGACGGAGTAGTCATGAAGGAGGCCAAGTTCCTTCCTAACAAAGCCCTTGCCCAGCTGACATACATCATCAACGCCCCCTATCAGACTACACTATTTCCCGAGGGCATGGAAAACAGCCAGGATCATCGTCATCCCCAAACCAGGAAAGGACAGGAGCCAAACCTCGTCGTACAGGCCAATTTATACTGCTAGCGACCCTAGGAAAAATCTACGAAAGAGTGCTCAATAAAAGGGTCAACGCGGAGCTCTAAACACTAGGAACCACCATACCAGAACAATTCGGGTTCCAGCGAGGAAAATCGACAGCCATGCAACTTGCCAGGATAGTGGACCACGCAATGACAGGAAACAACACCAAGAATACGACAACAGCGGCACACCTGGACCTAGAGAAGGCATACGACACAGTATGGAGAGAAGCCATGGCCACCAAGATGCACGAAGCAGGAATCACGCCGGCAATCACGAAGACCGTCATGAGCTACCTAAAGGACAGGACAACAAAACACTGATGAACGGGACAGAATCAAGGACAAAGACAATAAGGCAAGGACTACCCCAAGGAAGCGTGATATCGCCGACGCTGTTCAATATCTACATCAACGACGTACCAAGGAAACAGAACAACCAGATAGCACTCTTCGCAGACGACGTAGCAGTATATACATCATACACACAGCAGGTGGCGGCAACACAGCGAATAGAACAACACGTCAGCATGATAGCGGAGTACTTCAAGAAGTGGAAGCTGAAGATAAACGAGACCAAAACTCATCAACTTCAACCAGAAGCGCAGGAGAGAAAGGACACACATCACAATCAACGAGACACGGATCGAGGACACGGGACAGCCTCAAGCACCTAGGAGTCACACGTGACACGAAGCTGACGTTCAAGGACCACATACAAGGCGCCAGGAGAAGAACAGGAATAGCAGTCAGCGCAGAGCTGTCACCATCAGTGAGATTTAAATAATTTTTGTGATTTAAATACATTTTTTGATTTAAATACTTTGTTTAAATATTTTTTCTGAAAGTGAATTTTAATTTATGATTTAAATCTTTCTGAAAAGTATCTTTGATTTTTGATTAGAAATAGGATTCAAATATTTCTAAAAGGATTTAAATCAGTAAAAAGATTTAAATCTTCAAAAAAATTTAAATCCTTAAACAGATTTAGATTTAAATCATTAAAAATATTTAAATCAATAAAAAAAAACTATAATAAAATAGAGCAGTAAATACATCCTAAGTGATTTAGTTCTATGTTTATTTTGTAATGACATTTTTTTAATCCGTGTTACCTAATTTTCTTTTTTAAATATATATTGGCTATATGGGAAACTTTTGTATTATTGATTTCTTAAAAATATATATTCCCGATAATTTCGATGAAAGTTTCTGCGTCATAAACAAACCCCTGACGAAGTAATCACTCTGAAATAAGCAAACAAAATACCATAGAAAACCTAGCTAAAAAGTAAAATAGATATTTCCGCCAGACAAATATTTCTCGGAAAAATTCAAATCAAAAATAAAAAAAAAAGATAATTGAAATAATAGGATTTTGTCAAATTTCAAGTTGATATTATCAAAAAGTAATTGTCAAAAAAAAAATTAAAGCTTGTTTTTTTTAATGGAATTTTTGACACATTGTCAAATATTTAAAAGCTGCTAGCATGCACATAATGAGCTGTTTAGTATGTTTGATGTTGTTAGTGTGTTCATTTTAATTAATATAATCGGCTAACACTTACACTAACTATATTCTCTAAGGGCTAACATAATAAGAAGTGCAAGTTACCAATTATGTGAATGCTAACGGCTTTTAAACATTGACAATGTGTCAAAAATTCCATTAAAAAAATAACATTTTAATTTGCTTTTGTATGTTATTTTGACGTACCTATTTAAGGTTTTATTGTTTTTTTAAAACTTAGATTGGGTGACGTCACATTTTTTTTTACTCAATTTATATAAATAACATTTTGATTACGCTCTAAGGGGGTTTTTAATGGTACATAACCAACGACGTCAATTCGTTGTACATACATAACCAACCAAATGATTTAAATCTTTTTTACATTTTAGATCATTTTAGGAAGTATTTAAATCTTTTCAAAAGATTTAGATTTTAAAAAATATCTAAATCTTTTGAAAAGATTTAAATTTTTCCTAAAATGATTTAAAATGTAAAAAAGATTTGAATATAAAAAAGATTTATTATTTAAATCTTTCTTTATATACAAAACGATCTTTAATTTAAATCGTTTGTCCAAATAAAAAGTAACTTTGATCTTTGATTTATTTTTTTTTAAATGAGAGCTGTTTAACTCTGAGTCAGCGCAATATTCCCATACATCACGCCGCAGTCAAGACTGGACAAGGACATCAAGATCAGACTATACAACACATACGTCAGGCCAATAATCATGTACGCCGCGCCGGTTTGGAGCTCCGCCGCGAAGACAAACAAGGAGAAGCTACACACGCTGGAACGCAAGCTGCTACGCACAATCATGAACTAAAGGTGGGAGAACTTCAAGACAACAGGAGACAGCGACGAAATTCTTCGGGTACACGACGAGGACTCAGGAAATAACCAAGAACATAGGAAGGATGACCATAGAGGAGATGCCATTCAGGAAAATCCACAAAATGATCCACGAGGTGGTGCTATGAAAAATCCAGAACAAGGACTAGGACACACACACACACACCCTCCCACCAGGAAGGGCTGCATGAAGCGGAAAAACATTAAAAGTGCAGTGTTAGAATAATCATTTAGTATTAAAATATCATGTAATTTATTTAGTTATCTTAGGTCTAGGTGGACGCTTGTTAGGTGTATGTATATATTGTTAGTTTGTGTTAGTTTTAGGTCAAATATCAAGTAACATAAGGCAATTCTTTATAAATAAATAAATGAATGAATAAATAGATAAAAATCTAGTTATTAGTAATATTTCTGCTTCTGAGAGTAAGCTATTAAGTATAGCAAGAAATTTGGTATCATGACAAGTCGGGGCAACATTTTATAAAAAAGAAAGTTTTTGGCAAATTGGTTGCAATGCAGTGTGTAAAAAGTGTGATAAAGAATTGCAAGGTCTAGTTGATAGACTGAAAAGTCACTGGTAACCCTGCAAGAGTAAAAGCGATTGTCAGTCCCAGCCTGGAACTAACCAGAATGAAATTATCCAATTGGCAAAGGAACAGAGAAGTAAGAACTGAGACAAGGGAAATGTAGGTGAAAGTGAAATAATGGAAATAGCGGTAATTTTGGACATTTGAGTTATTTTGTTGTGCGAACTGGACAAGATAAGAAGGAAGAATTGGACAAATAGCCAAAGCTGTTTACACAACAAATTGCAGGTTTAGGACGATAGAAAATAAGGGAATTCGAAAGACCAGTCGTTCAATTATCCAATAACTACATATGGTTGTACGGCGTACTTACTTAGTTTGCTCTCCAAAGATGTAGAAGCATCACATGTACAAGAACATAATATAGTACAAATTGTGAAATACTTTAGAAATACACATTTGCCAAATGCTTGGTATAAAGTAAAAAGGGGCAAGCAATTGGTATTGCCTCAAGATGTTCGAAGGAATACACTTTCAGATTGTTTTGAGATCTATGTAAATGAGTGGCCAAAATTGTTATAGATATGTGAAGAGCATAAAGAAGAAATTGATCCAGTAATTTTTAAAAAAGTTTCAGATATCTATATTATACTGATGGCTGAAGATTTTTTACAGTTACTAACACCAATTTCTATAGCACTTAACGCAATACAACAGAAAGGTGCACTTTTATCTCGAGCAGTTCAAACATGGAAAAAGTTAATAGCTTTTTTTGACAGCTTTGAAGAAGAAGGGAGCTTGCATCCATATTATCTATTTAAGAGTAGATATGTTCAAGCTCTAACCCCCTTTCACTTTTTGGAATAAATATTGGATTCTACAATATACAAAAAAGAATATCCATTACTGGCTGAAGAAAAGAGATGCTCTAGGTATTGTTTCCAAATATTTTACAGTACTAATTAAATTGGAAGCCAGGTCGGACCCTTTTCACAAAACTATGTTTTCGCATAAAATAATCAAAAATGGAACAGCAGCGCAGTGGTGGTGATCCCGGAAATTAAGCAATTGCTACCAATAGTGATTTCTGTTTTGTGTGCCTGCGCATCCTCTGCTGATATAGAGAGGATGTTTTCTTTTTACAGACTTGTACAATCAGATATAAGAAACAGATTAGGCAATGACAAAGCAGCTAAACTAGTGTTTCTATTTAAGCATTATAACACTTACGTATTATAAAAGTTGAACCATAATTTTTCTTTAGGTACATTTCTCTTTTTTTCATTAAAAAGATTTTTAAGTTTTACTTTTGTAAAAAGCAGCTAAATTCTTTTTTAATTATGATAATAAATAATAAATATTACCATGAAAATGTTTCTAGGTTTTATTTTTGTATGAATAAATACGTTTTTCTATTTTGAATTCAAAATGATTCCATTTCGATACGCAACGAAGTGTCGAAAAGAACCTCTTTTCGACACTACTTTTGTTGACTGATTGATATTTTTTAACAAAATATTTTTCAATGTCATGGCTCTGTTGAAATTGTTAAGCCCAAAATGCTATGTTTGTTGGTACGCCACTGTATATTTAGGCGCTATCACTTTGACATGTCAGCATATTTGCTTATTGAACGTTTCTCATTCATTTATAATAAAGGTTAGTCTGTGCAGGAAATTCAACAAGCGTGTTTCATTTCTAATAGGTTATGGGCCCAGGCCGTCGCGAGGCCCACGATAACCTCCGAAATATGATACCGTGTTTTTGTTAGTAAAATTTCCGAGTGATTGCACTAGTATGGCTGGTAATTATATAGTTAATGTCCCAAGGCTGAAAGGACGAGAAAACTATGACGATTGGGCGTTTGCTGCAGAGAACTTTCTGATTTTAGAGGGCTTATCTAAATGTATATCAGAAGTTGTGCGTGACGATGACGCCAAGGCCAAGTTAATCCTAACAATTGACACATCTTTATATGTCCATATAAAAGATGCAGCAACAACTGTGGATTTATGGAATAAGTTAAAGACGTTGTTCGATGATAAGGGATTTGCAAGAAAAATTAATTTGCTAAGAAATCTGATTTCTTTCCGTTTGGAAAACTGTAAAAGTATGGCAAATTATGTTAATCAAGTTGTTGAAACAGGCCAGAAGTTAGGAGGTACAGGTTTCGGCATCAATGATGAATGGATTGGCTCGCTATTG
>MU188211.1:65486-96791 GCA_016904865.1 Pissodes strobi | reverse complement strand
ATATAAATCCGAGCGTTTGACATTGGGGGCTTAGCCCCACCGGGCTCTGGGTCCTCGGCCCCAAATGGCATTCGTCAGCGGAGCGGCGGCCGACATCATTCACGGGATTAGCCGGCTAACCGTGTTAATTGCTGGGCCCGCGTAAATCAGCGCCGGCTTAAGTCATCAGACCCGGAATTTACGCCCGGCAAATACACCGAGACGCCCTGATCCGGAAACATTTACAATTTACCGAAAGAGCATATATAACCTTGCAGACAACCTTACATCTATTTATGCTATAACCAAACCATGTCTAGGCCTTTCTAAAATGATTACTAAATAATGCAAATATCATCAGTAAGATAGATATATGCACGATTTTCACTAGTATCACGCTAGTACTCGAAATATATTCGAACATTTTTTCGGGGTACCGAAGGGAGTCGAAGAAGAGGTATAATTTCCATATCGAGAAAATCGAAGTAACAGGTTATCATTATATCATTATAAATGGACACCTCCCTTAACTTTGTTATTTCTGAAGATAGAAAGCTAATTTCTTTATCGACTTGTAGGTAATCATCTTAATTTTTCTATTAATAATGAAAATGTTATACAAGGTTCTCACATAAGCAAACGCCAATATAAAGTTACTCTCTTCTAAATGTTCATTATTGCATTTTTGAATTGTCCAAACAATTCTATATATGTTTCATATATAATATTCTACAGCTACCTTCAACCGTTTACGAAATATTGACAATTGTATGAAGATAATTTTGATAAATTTTCACACTTTGCATCTAATAGTTAGCGTGCAGTGGAATTAAGCCAAAGCTAACCATAAATAAAACACAACACAACACAACTCTTAAAAAACTTTATTATGAAACAGTGACCAAAGTATACCTCAATCGAAAAGACATGCGCATCCTAGTAATCGGATAGAGTGTAAATTTATGAAGTCTTCGATTTTCATTGTTTTTAACCGAAGTGCCTTCTTCATCATCTCTTCTCACCTGACGTAGATCGATCCCGAATCTTAGCTACATAACCTGCACGCCATCCAAGGCGTGGCATCACATCATACAGGCCATGACAATATCGATATTTATAAAACATCGCATCGGCAAAAAATATCGATAACCGAATATTCGATGTCGCAGTAAATGTATCGAGCTTTAAAATATCGCTCAGAAACACCATTGATATTCTCAAAAAACATGGGTACTTCAAAAAATATTGTTGTACTGTATGCATCTATAATTTTCTGACGAAAGAAAATATTTAGTATGAAGTCCAGTTAGCTGCTAAGGATAATTTATATGCTTATAGTTAATAAGAGTTAATAACAAATTTAAAACTTTGTTGGTAGATAAAGCTATTTGATTCAAAATTAAATTGAAATAGTCTGGAACGTAGCAAGGATAACTTGCCCCTGCAGAAAAGAAGAGAAAACTGACTGTGGCCCGCAGGTGCTACAAAAATGCGGAGCCGTGTCGATCTTTCAAACAAAATCCGCCAATCTGCCCTCTGTGACTATTAAAATGACAAATGCTAATATATTTCATGGCTTTCAGCGGATAAACAGATTCCAGCTTGATATATTTTTGTATCTTACTTCCCTTTGTTTATTCTTTCTCTTACACTTAAGCACTCCATTACTTATCTCAGCTTTTGCCAAGTACCTGTAGGATAAGACTTGCACATTAACACACCCGCTTTATATATTTATATATTTAGTTTAAGCCCTATAATTAGCAATAAAGTGGCTAGTTTTTAATATTTAATTTAATTAAATAAGAATATAATGCATATCAAGATATCTACGACTTATTATTGTCATGAAAATACTTAATTAAATATGTCTAGCCGATGTAAATACGTACACAAATTCCGAAATCACTAAATCCTGGCTCAATAGTTTTTGCAAAAATCGCTGAAAATAAGATTTCTTAGCATTTTTTTATATTTCTTATTGGCTACTACGTCAGCTGTTAGTAAAAAGGATGTCGTCTTGAATGACAGTTTGCAATTTGAGAACTTAGCGAAATTCAATTAATGGACGAAGTTTACAGTGCATTTTAACCCTCTATAGCCTCATGTAACTTTCAAGTAGCACAATATTTTCGGCATCAAAATAAAATATTTTAGTAAATATTACCTCGTTCTATACCTAATGTTTTGTTTTTACCAATTCCGAATTCCATTCCAATGTCTCATGGCTAAGAAATATACGCAAGTGGACTGGCCTTAGTTTTGAAGAACTCATAAGAACCGCCGAAGATCGAGAAGAATATACCATTGTGATATCCAACCTCCATTGATGGAGATGGCACGTTAAGCCCTCTATTATTTTTAGAAGTTCTCTCATTTGCATCTGTTCTGGTGCAGATGTTATCCATATAGAGAAAGTGGTTAATTTTGTGCTCTAAGTTGTTCTGATGTTTAATCTGAAAACCATATTTTGTACCTATTATTTAATGTATTGGAGAGTGTGTATAGGCAGAGGCACAAGCATAATGCGCTTAGCGCGTCTCCCTTCTTGTTTTCTGTTGTTAAGTGTATGTTTGTTCTCCAGGTGTTCATGATGGTTGACAGAAAATTTCTTATAGTTTGATTAATTTTCCAAATTTTTAGTACTTTCTTGAGCCATGAATGTGGCACAGAGTTGAAAGCTTTCTTGTAATCTATGTAACATGCTCGGTAGGTTCTTTGTTGCTTTTCTGTTTGTCTTATTATCACAGAATCTGTTATTTGTAATCTTGTTCCTTACATCCTTGACCGTTTTATATATTTATGTACACTGTTTATACTAAAAGTTTTGTATTTGATCTGTTCCTGGGTATATCCACTTATGTGTGTTTGCTAAATCGTTGCTGTTCTTCTGTCTCTTGCTGCTCATTCTTATTTTCTCTAATCCATGATGCTGTAGGATTCTGTTGTATAGGTTTTGACCTTATTTCTTCCCAGAATTTGGTGATTTCCTTTCTACTTGGTGATATTACTTCAATTTCTCGCACTGCTGTTATTTTGTTATAATACAGTTTTTCATTGCGGTTGAAGAGAGCGTTATCTTTTTTTCTATCGTTTGATTCTTTGTATCTGCGTAAGCGTGCTGAGTATACTTACTATTAATTTTTGTTTGAGTGAGTCCAACGTCTCTGTAGTTGTTTACTGTTTATTTTTTGTTATACTTGCAGATATTGTTATCTGCTGAGGTCACTGCATATATTACTGTGTGCATGTCTTCCAGTGTGCTTGTTGGTATCTAAGTATTCCTGAATGATATTACTGATTATCGTGTCTATTATTATTTTTGTGTCGTTCTTAAAGGGAGAATATTTCTCCAGATTGTTAAACTGCTTGCTTCCATTTATTTTTTTAGTTTTTGTCTGATCTCGAAAAGTTTTGTTGCTGGTTGTTTGAGATCTTCATTTGATGATATTCTTCTACGTAGTTCTGTTTTACTATTCGCGATGACCTGTTGTTTGTGTGAAGCGTGGTTGTTCTTGCTCCTTTGTATGTATTATGTTGTATGTATTATATTCTTTGATTTTTTATATTTCGTGTGCTGTTGCTCTTTAATATTACACGCTTCTAGTCTATGAAGCTTTGTTCTGTATTAACTTCAGTTATATTGGAGTATTTTGTAGTGAAAAGTCTGTGTAATTCTGAACGATATCCCGTGGTTATTGTATATAAATGAATGATCTCGGGGAGTGTTAATACACTGAGAACTGTACAGATCTATTGTGTCCCCCTTCCATGCTGCTTCCGTTGATACAGTTCTCAATCAGAGTACCTCATCCAGCTTCAATGCTTTGATAAAACAATTAGTCTGGATGGTTCTATGGACGGAAGTTCCTCCTGTTCGACGATGCAGCAGGTCGTTCGCATGTTTGCGACCTCCTCGCACTCCGTGAGAAGGTGTTCTGGGGTTTCCTCCCCCTCCTCACAGAACCGGCAAATGTCCTCGTTTTCAATTTGTATTCTCTCCAAGTGCCGTCGCAACCAGCAGTAGCCCGTAACACGTAAGAAAGCCCGTGAGGATGCGGAGATTGTTCTTACTCAGTGCTATAAGGTGTTTTGATTTTTCTGGGTGAGGGCGCCCTAGAAATATATTTGATTGCCTTAACTCTGGTAGGCGTTCGCATTTGATTTGCTCTTCTTTCCTGAATTATTCCGTGTAGGTGTGCATCCCCATGCCACAGAAAGGTTTCGGTCCCAAAAGCGGAGTTTATGCTCCTACTTTTGCCAATTGGTCTGATTTTTCGTTGCCTTCTATCCCAGCGTGTCCTGGTATCATTGAAGGGATAATTCGTTATTCTTGCCTGGTTCATTTAGCCTATCTAGGCATTCCCATACCATTCTGGAGCTGATTGTTGTTGAGCTAAGCACTTTGATGGCTGCTTGATTGTCTGAGAAGTTTTCTATGTTTTGTGTCTAGGATGAATTGCGCACATCTTGTTTATGTTGTGTTTTCCCATTGCTTCGGAGAATTTGATTCCTGGCCCAAATACTCCGGCTCCGGTCCCTGTTCAGTTCTTGCCCCGTCTGTATCCCATTTTATGACACTTTGCTGCGATGCAAGAATGCAACTGGTGTTCTTTTTCCAGTCTTCTCTACTTCTTATCACGACCGTGAAGTATTTTTCAAAATTGTATCTTCTGACTATATCGTCCCTAGGGAGCCAAAGAAGTGGTATATGCTTTGTCAGGGACGTTAACTCACTCTTTCTAGGCCATCCTCTCTCGCCCGCGCCCTCTCTTGTGATTCTAGTAAATGCTTGTCTAGCTGTTCCCTCTACAACATTGTGTAGAGGTGCGAGGCCCACAATTGCCTCGACTGGTGCTGTTGGATAAGTTTACATTGCGCCTGTTATGCTTATACACGCCAGGCGTTGTACTTCGTTGAGAGCTGATTTTATGCACTGCGTTTCCGTTTCCTTGAACCCGACAATCGACCCGTAAAGTAGGTTGGGTCTTACTATCATTGCGTAACTCCATCCCAGGATTTCTGGTTTACATCTCCAGGTGTTTCCTGCAAGGCTTCGGCACATCATGAGGGCCCTCGTAGCCTTAGTTACTACTACTTCAATGTGTATATTCCATTTGAGTTTGCAGTCCAGTGTTATACCTAGTTATCTGACTTCCGATGCCGGTGTAATGTTGGCCCGTGTATTCGGATAACTACTTTCATCCTAGGGAGTTTTCTCTTCCTAGAGAAGGCTACTATGGTTGTTTTCGATGGGTTTATTTCCAGCCCCACTGTTTGGCATCATTCTTCCGTTGCTTTGAGTCCAGCTTGAATGAGTAGACATAGTGTACCGTCAAACTTTCCGGAATAATATAGATTATAGTAGGAATATGGTAAGAAGAATGCTAATAATAAATAGTAAAAAATAATAATATGCCGAATAAAATGTAAAATCGTAAAATAAAATAGTTCACTGTTCAATAGTCACGCAATCACTTAAATTTTACAAAAATGTCTTACTCATCCGCAACTGTTGTCCTATGAGCTGCTAAACTTCGGCTGTCTGCGCCCTGATGGCCATACTTCTGGATATTTGCCGCTTTACTCCCTTCCGGTAAGCGGCTCTCAGTTTTAGGAATAAAACTGCCATAGCTGCTGCCACCAAAGCGTTGGGTGGCGATGTGCGCTACCCTCATGTCCATCGGCATCCTGATTTCTTCCTGTTCTAACATGAAGTTGGAGTTGACCACCCTGTATCGGTGACCTCCGCTGGCTTAGAGCTGGATATACCCATTATACACAGGATTCACCGAGGCACATAATACTCAAAAACTCACGACACGCGTTGCGAATGGCAGGGTCGCCATGTAGAACTCCTTTTATTTATAGAATAATACTCCAGGTAACTATAGAGTTCTGTATTAACTTTAGCAAAGAATATATAAGATAGTAACGCTACATAGTGTATATTCTTATAATCTACGTACGCATATCAATTGCGTCAGTCAGTCTTGTATTCTCTCTATATATATACCGGGTTGGTGTAGGTTCATATTATGTATATAATGTTACAATAACAATGCCAGTTCAACAAGGTTGACCTAACCTTGTCACCCGTGTCTAGTATCGCGTTCGTTGGAGTTAAACAATAATATTACGTGCAATGGGTAATGTAAATAACCTTCGTCTAGACCTCGAACTAGTCGGGTTGCCTTCACGATCTAATTTATGAAATACCGAGTGTTTTCCTGATACATTACATCTTGCTGTGATAAGAATATCATCGGCATACCCAATACAATGTAGGTCGAGGTCTGTCAGTATTTCCAGTAGTTCGTCAACCGTTCTTATTATAGTCTCAAGCTTTGTTGAAAGGTATTAACAGCGAATGGCTGTGCGATTCATTTTATAATTCCATGTCATGCGTTATCATGCTCGTCTTGCCATGATGGTTGCCGATTGCTCCAACAAAACATTTCGGGTTGTTCCTATGTTCATGGCCTGGTCCTCTTTATTTTGATCAGGGGATCTATTTCTCAGGCAATCTTGTTCTTCATGCTACTTTCCCGAAGTTTCTTGATGAATGATTTTAGCTTCATCGATTTGTGATGTATTCAAAGTGTTTTCTTCGGAATTGTCAATCAGTAGTGGGTTACTTCGTTACTTGTCTTGGTTTGTTTTATTTTATTTATTATTGTTGATTTACTCTTCAAAGGTATTTTCTTCAGTCACGTTCTCCGTTGTTTGTGGTAGATGTGAAAATTGAGCTTTTGTATTTCCGACAGAGCAAGTATCTCAAGACTTGTTCAATACGTAGTTGTTTTTTCTTTATGAGCATGGCGAATTTAGATGTTTCACCTCCTATTATCTTCGATTAGTGCATGATCCTGAAGTTCTGACCAGTTATGGCGTGTGTATTTCAGTGAGTCTGCTTTTAGTTGATTGTGGTGGTTTTGATGACGACCGTATAAGTATAAGCTCACTGATCTAAAAAGGTAACTTCCATCACTAACAATATCCGATCTTGTAAAAATTCTATTTTCGGAAGTAGGTTCCTGTGCAACGTTCTGCCGTCACTATCTCGCATGCTGTTACTCTCAAAAGTGGCTCCAAGAATGCCCTGCTGATCCTGAGGCAGCGATATTTTTCCGAGGCTTCTTTCCATGTTTGTACCATTTTCATGGGTGTCCTCTGATGGCATTCTTCCCAAGTAGCTGCCTAGATAACTACCCTGCGGAGGTAGTTATTGTGATTAAGAAATCACCTAGATAAATTATTTGTGGTTCTGAAAAGAACCGATATTGTTCAGTTATGCTCTGGAAAAAGAGCTACGATGTTCTAGATTTCGAGGTCATCATCAATCAGTTCAAAAGAGTCATTTCAAGATTCTAAGGAAATAACAAGAGGTCGAACAGTTTTTTTCATAAGGTTGTCTAGATTCCTCATTTTTGAAGTGAAACTTCTTTAGCGAGGGTGAAGTAAGGAAAAATGAAACCCTTATCAAAGTTGAAACGGTTATCAAAGTGAAACGCCCCTTTAATTAAGCATGTTTCAGTATAGCTAGAGGGTTGAAATTTTCAGGATATGCAGCCGGAGTAAAATGAGAATCCTGGATGAAAACTGGATTTCGGGAGAACGGGAAGAGCTACGGGGTCGAAATTTTTATGGTAGGTGCGCCTCATGGGGGCTACCTTTGACCATACGGGGGAAACTGGGGCTCTAAGTTAAGGAGGGATTTTGGGGAAAAAACCGATTTTTGCCGATGTCTCTGCAAAGGAGCCTCGGATCGAAAATCTGACAAGCGATGACCCCGGGGTCATCGGTAGGGGGAGGGGGATTATACTCCCACCTCCCTGGATACCCAAAAATTTTCGAAAAAATGGAAAAAAAATTAAAAAACGTAAAAAATTGTTCGTTAATAAAAGTATTATAAAACGAAATAAGAATTTTTTTTTTTTTTAAAGTTAGAGAAGCGCGGCTGTCGGCGAAAAAATGGCGAAGGAGTTCAGCTATGAGGTCGGGGATGGTAAAAATGGGAAGAAAAAAAATGATTTATGAAAAAAAAATACATACATTTTGAAAAAATAGAAAAAAATTGAAAAAACGTAAAAAAATGTTCGGAAATCTAATAAAAGTCTTATAAAACGAAATAAGAAAAAAAAAATAATAATTAAAACAAAAGATTGTTCGGAAAGTTAACAAAAGTATTATAAAACCAAATAAGAAAAAAATATTAACACAAAAAATAAAAAATTGTTTGGAAAGTTAATAAAAGTATTATCAAACTAATAAATACTAATTTATTTGATGAAATTATTAAAAAAAAAAACGGCAGCATTTCCTCATGATAATCTTTAGACGATTTTGATTGGGATGTGAGTAAACCACCATTTAGTAATCCTCTATCACTGCCAATATGTATTATTATTAGCTTATGTCCTTTACTCGAAGGCATTTTGAAGCCCGTTGACAAGTCTTCCATAAGTGTCTGACGAGAGTTTTGAATAGTTTTATCCTGCCACGAATGTCCTTTATACGGCCATGTTTTATCCAAGTAAAAAGCATTTTCCCTTTCGCTTCTGTATTGTCAAATATGTCTCAAATATTGTCGTCTCCAACACACTATTTCTGCTCTGTCGATTAACGCCGATTTTCGCCTTCTCCCATAGGAAATTCATTTTGTGTAATAGTTTCCATAGGGTGGTTCTATTTATTTCGGGACAGTTTCCACATCTTCATCAGAATGTAGTGGTCTCCGCCCTGTAGATTTTATAGGAGGGATTAAACTACTTGTATTCTTTCTCTCTCTGTAACTCTTGTCATAGAGTGAAATAAGATGGTAAAAGTACAGATAAATCCGTAAAACTAAAAGGCCTAATGTCTAACTGGCATGCCATCATCCACTTAGATCAGTTGACAAATTAAGCATAACTGATATGAATGGCGTAATCAATAGTCAAACAAATAAGTGTCAATTATTAAAGAGATATAGTAAAGCAAGAGGAATTAGATTATCGGTTATATTTTAATTTTTCCGTTAATTAAGTGTTGTAATATCGTGTTATGTATAATCCGACGAGCTCCGTTGGATTTTCGGTCTAATATAACTACAATTTTAGAGATTAGGCGCTGATGAACCCACCTGTTATGTAGATATATTTATTTGAAACAGATTATTGATAATCTGACTGGTAAAAAGCTATTTGACAGCCGGAATAAGATTGTAGCATATGGTTAACTACCGTGATAGCGAATGATTTATTTATTATTAGGTGATGCATTAATGTTATAAAATCTCCATTATTAAAACTGGTTAAGTATTTAATGAAATTTTGGGTAATTGTTTCCAAAGTATGTGCTTTTTTATTAAATATGATATAAAACAATAATGTAGACGTTAAGAGTACAGGCAACATCTCATCAGCACATCTGTGTCCCGCAGGTTTCAAAATTAGAACAGCTGGTGTTTTTAATTATCATAAATGAAATAAGTGAAGTAGTTGTAACTCTAAAACTTAAATTTTTGCGGGCCATTTTATGGCCGATATCAGAAGATAATGATGCTAATAAACTCCATCAGAATGACTGGGGAAGAATGTGTGAATGGTGTATAGCTAACGGTTTTAAACCAAATGTAAACAAGTGTTCCTATGCGGTTTTTTCTTTAAGACATTTGTTAATTGACAGTATGACAGTGTACATATCATTAAGGGTTACTGATGTTTTTAAGACATCTGCGATGTACTCCAAGCCAGAAAAGTAGAGCCAATGCTGGTCGGCTGAATGAACAGCGCTCTGGGGAAGCGCGGGGTTAGTGCTGCCATTGGAGACTATGGTCGCCTGTGCAAGAATGCAGGTGGCCTGTAAATTAGTAGAAATATAGTGTGATGAGACTGGTCTGTCGGAGACAATTCTTTTTAAAAGAAAAAGGACGCTAGACGGGTTCCTAGATCCAAAAAGGTATGCCATCACAGAGGCCATGATAGCAACGCCAGTAGCAGCATCAGATGTCCTGCTGGGGTCCTGCTTGCGATTGAGGGACAAAGGTATCTGGAGAAAATGTAGTGAGACATTTTGACATGGAAAATCTCCCTAAAAGCAGATGAAATGCACTTGTCCTCAAACAGAGCTGAGGGACCGGAGTATAGACTGATATTGAAGAGAGCATACACAGTGACCATTCCAGCAAAGGGACAATGGGAACATGGAGCGGTAGTTTTGCTGTTACACCGAAGGCTCACAATTGGCAGTCCTCAGGAACAGGAACCTTCTTGGAGACTAGCGGCACCCTGGAAAACTTCCACCTGCAATGCACGCAACAGTATTCCAAGCATAGGTTTTTTTTTTTATGACAGTGGCACACACACTAAAGGAAGATCCTATGGCATTCGACGAACAGTTTTTGCGCAAAGATGTTGATTGACACGGTTGTGGAATAGTTTTAGGTTATAATTAGGGGAAAACAGATCTCCGGGGAGTTCTCGCAGTACGCCAGACAAAGGAGTCCTTGTAAAGCGACGTTCTAGGTGTGTCCAGTTGTACAACGAATGGGTGCGCTCTTGCCGTCTGTCGCGACTGTCTGACAGGCGTGGATGGGGGCGGGATGATGCGGGCCAAATCCTGGAATCATCTGCCGTGAAAATATCTGTAAATCAGGGATATCTCGGTTACATGTCTGCGGTGTTCCAGACTATCCAGATCCCGTGTCAACTCCGGGTCCCTGACGAGACGCACAACTCTCCTCTGAATGGAATCCAGCAGCTTTAGGGTGTGCTTAGGTGCGGTACTCCAGATGTGTGAGCAATATTCCAAGCACGTTTTATTTGCGCTTTGTAGAGCTAAAGCAGCTGCTGCGCGGTGATTGAGCAACGTGGTCATGCCATGACATATTTCTGTTGACTGAGACACCCAGTAGTCTGATTGACGAGGATGAAGGAATGGTCGATCCTGCCATACTGATATCAGGGCCCGCCATAATGGCTTTGCTTGGGTTTTTGCTGCATTGAACCAAATTCCTGTCGCCCCAGGTTCGAACAGATCCTGATTAATTATTGTAATCTGCTCCTGTCTGCGGTGATAAGTCTCAGTTGCTGGTAAAGGTTTTTCTGATCTAAATTGGGAGACAAGGGTACTGTCATCTGCAAAGCTGAAAACAGGATTATTGGTTTCGGTCAGCAGGTCATTAATATAGATGACGAATAGAGTTGGTGACAGTATTGCACCATGAGGCACTTCCGCACTGACGGTGAATGTGTCCATCCACTGCAACGTGCAGAGATCGGGTCTTAAGGAAACTTGCAAGCCAGCTGCAGAGAGGCGCTGGCAGTCCGAAGGACGGCAGCTTGTTGAGCAATCCGTCATGCAAAACTCTGCCAAATGCCTTCGAAATATCCAACGCAGTCGCTCGAGATTCTCCGTAGTTCTCAATTGCCCTACTCCATATATGATTGACCTGGGCCAATATATCTCCTGTCGATCTCTGTTTGCGGAAGCCGTATTGGTTATCGCTAATTATTCTGTTAGTCTCGAGGTACTTGAGTAGTTGCTGATTGACTACACGCTTCATGACTTTGGAGATGAACTTGCCAGCTCAAGCACCTCCTGTATAGGTCCGAAGCCCTCTATAGGGTTTTCTAGAGCCCAAGTAAGAGCGGCAATCAAAAGAGTGAAGAAACTTTTAGATGGGCAGAGAATCCAAGAACTTTATTGATGAGCCTGATAAAATCTGGGGGGAATGAGTCTTGACGAGAGATAGATGGCCTCTGAGCGCTTTAGTAGTTCATTACATCACATGATTTTGATAGCCCTGGAAGAGAGCGGTTACCTAGGCAGATGCTCACTCTTTGTAAAAGCGAGGCACTTGGTCTTGGGGTCGGCAATATTGCAGGATGAGGAGACTGTGGTCCTGCCATGGAGAGAGACCTCACCTTAGATTAGAGGTGGAATAAGTGATTGAGAAGAGATGTGGGTTATGCTGTGTTACAAAATAAGGCAATTTGTTACGATAAAATGCAATTGCTAAATTTGTTATAATAAAAGCCATTTTGTTTAGATAAACTTTGATTTGTTAAGATATAATATCAATTGCCTTATTATAATTACTATAAAATTCAAATAAAAAGCCAATTTGTTACTATAAACTATAAATGCACTTTTCTTTAAATTATTACTTTAATTTACTAAAAAGATAAACTGAAAGATACTCAGGGTGTATAGGTCCGGAGCATGATAATTAAAATTTATTTTCGAGTGAAGTAGTGATTATAAAGCGCAAAATAAAAGATTAGAAATTTCAAAAAAATAATTTTTATTCTATTTCCTTCTAACAAAAATAAGTGTTAATTCTGTTGAACCTTCCTGGTGATAACTGCCCTTTAATCACCTTATGCTTCCTCCGAGCTTCCTGGAGAGTGTTACTGGAAATTGCTGTAGTGCCTAGGATCTGTCCTGTGACGTCACTGGAAGCTGTCCTGATAAGGCCGAGTGCGTGTGGACTCAGTAGCATGAAAAAAAAAACCAGTACAAGGCAGTTAAAGAGTTCACCAAGAATATTGTTATCAACTCTGTTTCAATTTGGCGGAGAGCGTTGCTTGTCTAAGCTTAGGCTTTTAATACAGAACTTGGCAAGAGATAACTACAAATAACTCTTCTCAATTAACAATGCTGAAAGATGCCAAAACACGCTGGAGAAAAATTGAATTTAATTTAATTAAATATGCCTCCACCAATTTGCACAGAATTGTTTAGACCATAGACAATAATTATGGTTTTAAATTAAACAGTGAACTGATTCAAAATAATAAATAAAATAACTAGCTGTTTAAGCTGATAAAGATTGTGATGACCAATGTTTCAATAAAAAAATAATTACAGTAATCAGGTATGAACAAAAGTGAAATCGATAAATTTACACAGACAATCAAAATGCAATTATTTTCTGAAAGCTACTTTTCATATCAATTTAATTCAAAATAAAGGTAATGACAATTATTCAATTCAATTATTGCCTGAAAGCTATTTTCTAACTCAAAAATCAGTTTAACTCAAAAACAAAGTAACAACAAATTTAAACATAAATAGAGAAATAAAACAAACAATTATTATGATCTTGTACCGACCACGGTCGAGAAGGGCTTGAGAAGGCGCTCTTTAAATAACAAGGTGACGATAAAATGCTTCTATAGCAACAACTAACTAAGCTTAACTCTGATTCCCTATATATCTCCTAACATCCGATAACGATACCAGAGAAAATTAGACTCAATCTCCCACACTATAGACAGTTTTAGTTATTAATTTCTAAAAATGCTTCCTGTAACTAGAACCTAAATAATGTGAACCCTACAGGCCACTTTGATCGATTCTATAGTTGGGTTGCTACACTAAATCTGAAATTCAATAACCCTGCTCTTGTAGGATCAAGTCCTTTTTTTTTTCTCTAAGACAAGAGCCTTAAGCTCCAAAAAACACTATCTCACATATGCCCTACAGACAAAAACATACACACAGCACAAGACAACGTGGTATGTGTAAAACGATAGTAGACAAATATCAGATATTCACGAGCTTATTCAACATACACACGGCAAAAGACAACGTGGTATGTGAAACGATAGTAGGCAGATAATCAGAGATTCGCACGCTTAGCAGCTTTATTCTGCCTACAGACTTTACGATATAGGAAACTAGAAATAAGATCAGATAACGCAAAAAATAAAGAAAAAGTCAAGCCTACCTTCTCTCAAACCTCTCACACTGGTCGTCGGTACAAGACAGATTTTAAAATCCAGTCCTACCTTCCACCAAAATCACATCAAAAAAAATTGCACCGCGCGCAGTCGTCACAAATATTTCAACTTTTTCCACCGTACGAAGCGACCGATTTTAAGCATGAAATATGATCTGCATATTTGAAATTCTTTATCAATTTTAAATAATATACTACTGCTGTATTTATGTAGATTCAACCTCAACCCATAATATTAATTTTCATTTTATATTAACTAGATAATTATTATCGACTGATATATTTAAAAGACAAAAATTACTTTTAACTTGATGGGCAACATAAAAATTCATTATTTATTAATATTTTCGTACTATTTAATGCGGAATTTTCCAGACTGTTGCTACCAGGTCGGTTCAGACAGTAATTCAAAATAGGTTGAGGATGAAAAGATATTATTTCAAACTAAAAATAAATACAAGCGAACTCCGAACAACCTGATGTTACGGAATTGTTAAAATTACCGTAACAGCTGGCCTCTCATGCCTATCAGCAAGGCCCTTTGGGTGATTATTAAGACAATTGGGTTTGTTATAAGTATAGGAAACTTTTCGTGACATTCGACATCCAAGGAAAGATGTGTTTTAACAAGTCGAGGTTTAAATCGGATCTCGACTTGCGATGCGGTATGTATGAAACTTTTTGATGATACATTAGTTTTGCTTAAATTAGAATAAGCCTTGGCTATATGGACTCTTCTATATAAAAATTGAAGAACCACAAATATGCGAAACTATTTACTTCACACCAAAGTGAAGAATAACTTTGTTAAATTTTATGTATTTCTTGTAAATGTAAAAGTGAGGTATAAATTGATAGATATGCTTTAATATTAAGTGTAATTAAAATAGGTTACAAAATATGAACGGCTAGTGATTTTCTTTGTTACTTTTAAAGTTTCTTTTAAAATTGTAATATAGTTAAAAAAAATAGTGTGCTTGTGGACCACACGCCAGAAGTAAAACTTCATCCGCACATAACGAAATAATATTACAATTTTTTGGAAAAATACGCTGACACGAATTGTAGAACTATACTACTGTACTTAGAACCCGGTCCGATCAACGGTCGATTCTTGTCAGAGAAAGATAGGCGAGTTCGGCATGGACATCGTGGAAGAGACGAAGATAAAGTTAATTATCCTATGCTTGGTTCGTATTGTAGATGGGCCGCCCTGATATCGCGGGACGTGGTATATATCTCTCTCTACATTCGATGCATATTTTTTACGTTACAAGTCATACATTTTGTAGCTTTTGCCTCACCGTAGTACACCTTTTATAAAATTTGTATAATACTTTTAACAGCTACAAGTACAGCGCTAACCCAAAATAACCTAGGGAAGTTTTAGTTCAATAATAAATATTTAATGACGAAATCCTTTCTATATTTCGTTAAATGCAAAGTATATGAAATATAAAGCGAGGGGGGGGAGCGATCAATTCTGCTGGTATATATCCGTGAAACTAATAAGTTTGATACAAATAAATTTTAACTTTCAAATTGATGTTGGCTTGTCTAGTTGACTACTAATTTATGAATATACCGTCGCCGTCGTATGGCTGGAAGGGCAAAGCTAATTCTGAATAATTAGCAATAATTTTTTAATGTGTTTTTTTCTAAACTGACTTTAAGGAATGAGGATTGCAAAACAAGATCACTTTTTTAAATGGACAATGGTGAAAAAATTAAAGCGACCAGAGAATCCTAGATAATCTCATCATGACACGTCTTGTGACTTGAAAATCAAAATGTTCATAAAGTGCTCCCCAGGGAATTGGAGGCATGTTGTTTGGGGACGCGTGTCACCCTTATGAGAGATTATGTGGTTATAAGTACACGTCCCCTTGCTGTAACGGCATTACCTTATACCGGCGAGATTTATATACACCACGAAACACCATATTAAACCGGGCCGCCTAAGGTTATTTCATTTAACAAGCTAAGTAGATATTTTATTAGTTGTTATTACAGCCATTATTATTGTTTCACCTTTATTCGTTTCATTCCCTTATAAATTATCAACCTCTTAATTGAAAAAGATTAATTTTGGGCCATAAAGATGAAATATGGCGTATTCCACGAGGCTGTAAGTCTTCTTCTCTCTAGTTACGAAGTGAGAAATTATATAGCCCAAGATGTCTTAGTAAGAGAGGTAGATTTAATCATAATAGCACATAGAAGGTATTAAGGTCTAAAAGATCTAGTTAGATTTGCCCTTCCTTTATAATACTTCACGTAATTCTCATTTTTCTTTCTGCACTCTAGCTCACAAGGCTATTTTCTCTGACAGAGACCATGGAATATACTAAAAATATCTTGATATTTTAAAAAGTTACAAATAGGATACGACACTGAACACAAACAACATTGACAAAAGGACAGAAAAAAGAAATATTAAGAGTGTTGGTGAAGTATAAGACAGATATGAAAAAATAAAAGTTTCAAGATGGGTTACGATTTTGGCATGTTATTTTAACAAATCAAAAAAGAATAATAATAAGAAGCTTGGCAATAGATTGAAAGAAAATAATAAGCTCAAGGACAAAATGAAAGATATACACGCAGACGAATTAAAACTTGAAAGTAAGCTAAAAAAACTAAATAATATAGGAATGAATAAACCTTGTAGATAAGATAAAACAAAATAACAACTAGCTTGAGAATGTTCCGAATGAAATTGGATAATCGACGATGAGATGAAATCCAAGCAAGCAGTTTGGTGAAAAGTTTAATGGTCTAAATAACTTTCGTAGTTTAAAAGTAGCAGCAGAAGTTTACTGATTCTATATGCGATATTTAGCTCGATATTATGAAATAGAAGGAATAACTCGGTTGAGGCGAATAAGTTCTAGAAGGAGTTTGAAAATAGACAAGAACATTGAGAGAGGTTAGCGAAACGCGCGATGAGTGCAAAATCTTGTAGTATCACAAGCATTAGTTGCAAAAGATTGTTTGATACCATGAAATAGAAATAATACTTTTATTGTGGCTATTAAGGTTTGGAGGTGTTGCAAAATAAAGGAGAGGGAAGAAAAGAACAAGTGAAAATAATACGAAAAAGGAAG
The DNA here is from genome assembly GCA_016904865.1 of Pissodes strobi. Taxonomy (NCBI): domain Eukaryota; kingdom Metazoa; phylum Arthropoda; class Insecta; order Coleoptera; family Curculionidae; genus Pissodes; species Pissodes strobi. The sequence goes on along the minus strand of MU188211.1, from coordinate 79,976 downwards.
TGAATTGTGTAGTAAATAACTTAGGACATTTTTTTAGGGAAGCTGTTTTTCAAATATTGGTCTATGATAGTTCCAGGATAACCAGTCCTGCAATAATTCATTAGACATTCGATTAACCAATACGTGTTCTAGTTGTAAGAATGGGAAATAAGATACGCTGAAATAGAAATAATAGTTTTATTTACAACAACATGTTGATTAAACAATATTTATATTTTGTATTAATAAAATATTTGTACGAATTTTTTATTACAAATATTTAAGAACACTCTGGTAGAAAATGTTGCTACAAATTGACCTTTGATGTTTTTTAGAAACAAATTGTAGAACATATTTATAAGTGTGCCTTAAAATAATGAGGAAGTTTTATTGATAATATTTTTGCAATCTGCAAAGACTTTGACTAACCTCACTGCAAAATAAGAAAAGTTGCGAATTTGAAACAAAATCCCAGTCAGGGAATAAGAAACACCATTATAACAACTGGACGGAAACTTTTAAGATACTTAGTGTGTTATCACATATTAAAGTCAGCATCAGACGGGGAGGTGTCCGTTTCATTTTCTTGTCACGACTAGCAGCAAAACAAGATATTAACAAAGTTTCCAACCCAATGACCGTAGTTCGGCTCTTGTGGACAGCGGTCAACTTCCTATTAATATCTAATTTACCCCGAGCAGAAGAACAATTTCGTTTTACATGGGTTTTGTCATTTGTTGACACGTAAAAGCTTTTCCTGGATTGGGCACAAGAAAAGATGTCGTCAATTCCTCTCTAGAAATTGAAACTAAATTATCATAAAAATACAATTAGGAAATAATAATTTTTGATGCAGGAAATAAAAATATTACTGAAGAATCTGATGGAATTATGGATAACTTTATCGAGAAACAATATTAACATATTTAGGTTCAAGTGAGTCTACATAATCTGGAGATGACTCACGCTGTTATTTAAGATTTGATAATATCGATTAAGTATAATTATTAATGGTTGTTATAATAATAAGTTTGTGAAAAAGTGATATTACACACAACTATAAGAATTAACAGAATGGTGACACACTGTATAGTTTTATCTGCAGGCAATGATAGTCAAGTTTGATACATCAGAACTCTGGCATAGTACAACTAAGAATTATAGGAAACATATGATATTCTGGCATTTTTGAGTTAATGTAAAGCTGAACTGGATGATGTAAGATTCACTAAATTTTACTCCTTCTCTTGTAATACAAATGTATAAAAAGAGGCATAATCCTTATTTTATTCTAGTTCATTAGACTAAGAAGTTCTTTAATTTCCTGAAACTATGCCTTAAATTCACACTATATATTAAACAACAAGTTTTGCTGTTCTATCATATTAATCAACTTTCTCGATCCTACTATTGCATCATAATAATTTGTCTAGAACTATTTCGAGTTTGGTACACGTACGAGAGGAGTCTCACTAAATTTTGCACTTTGAAAGCTAAAATGTTGTTAAGACAGCTCCGACATAGCTTTGCTCATTTGGTAGGAAAAGCTGATTCCGGGCTACAATCGTCCTTTGGAGGTGGAGGGTGTATAAGAAAAATATAGAAAAAAGGTTTGAAAACGTCAACAAATATTAGCTTAATATTGATTAATTGAGATTCTGATTCTGTATAAAATTCCGAGTTCTTTCCTAAAGATGTAGTAAATCTCAAATTAAAAAATAATGTCAGTTTTACAAGTTTTTCTAAAGACTGCTAAAGATACTAACCCAAACTATTTTCCTTAAGTGCTAAAGAGACTAACTCAAACTATTTTCTCGTTATTTGGTTACTAAGCTCTAAACAAATAAATATAAAATAGTAATTCAAATTAGAATTCTGAAAAAGGGTCAAAAAGCAATAATACAATAATTTTAAAATTCAATTTTTGGTACAGATTAGTGTATTTATTTGTCATTGTTGATGTTAATTGGTACCAGTGTTAAATGAGATAAATTCGATGGTATATTTTGTGATTCTATTTAAATGAAACTTTTATGAATGAAATTAAATGTACTGTGAAATTTGAATACACCCAGTGCTCCCGTGCATTTTGCGTATATATAGAAGAAGCCATTCACAAAAGGTTCGTCTATGCCTTTCATATAAATCACTAATCAGCAGATGCACCGTAAAATGGGGTGAATAAGGACTTAAGTTTAAGCAGAGCCCATTATATGAATTCTAAAATTTAATTCAGAATCTTCCGAATTTCAATCAGTCTTTTGTGATCAATAGATGTTAACGTCAATCACATTTTTATAGTGTGAAATTTGCGTTTTAATTCAATGAGATAATTTTAAACAATTTTTATAACCTGCAAAAGACTTCCGCTTCGTCTTCGGTCGAGTCAACACGCGTTGTGTAGCGGCTCTGTGTCGTCATTGTCCAATGTGTGAACACGTGGCAAACGTGCAGTGGCCGTTGTTTCTCCTCGAGGAAGAATCGGGTGTCAGAAGAAATCTCCATTTACACCGGTATCCAGGCGGGGGGGAACCGGATATTCCAGTGGAATAATTTCTGCCTGTGCCTGCAAAGATTCAGCTTGCAGCTGCCATTTAAGATTTATTTGTGATAGTCGGAGTCTTCAAGAGAACGCCTGCTCAACACCTTGAAGGGTCCAAAAATATAGTGCTACCGATTCAATAAGGGTGTAACCTATCTGAGAGGGTTGCCCCAGCTCTAGCTAAGCCCGGACCTTACTGGGCGAATGCGCTAAGCGCTAAACCCACTAACAGAAACACCACCACCACCACCATAATCTGCCAAAGTGATATTTTCTCATTCTTCTGGCATTATTTTTGGTAAGTTTATTTATTTGGAGCTCCCTTTAATGACAATTATCGCAATAACAATATTTTGTAACAAATTAGATACATGAAGCAATATTTTTGAAAAAATGCATTTTTTTTAGTATTTGGGGTCAATAGTGACAAGAATAAAAATATGTCTCATACATATAAACGTGATCAAGGAAACAAAAGATACAAGAAACTTGACCCAGAAAAGTTCTGGAGTTTCTTGGAAGTCATTAGAAATTAAATAGCCTAGCGGATAGCTCAGGATCGATTTGGGATATATGGATCTGTCCTGTTTCGACACAAGAAATATGAAAAATCAGAGAGGGCAGACAACGTTGGATTCCGAAGTAGAGAAAGTTTATCCAGGAAACAAATCCGACCTGCGAATGATTGTGAAGCAGCATTTAAACAAAGCTGGATTAGCTGCGAAGAGATTTTATGCCAAGAAGACATTTTGCATATTGCTTCTTACTAAGGCATAAAGATTATATTTGCCAAAGATCCTGCTAAAAAATAGCGCTAGAGCGGGTGTGTTCAGGGAGACTGTTTCGAAATACTTCATTGCCTGGAAAATAGTATAAGCGACATAACGCTCATTGTGTGAAAGACTGAATTATACTATTGTAGTTTTTTTGATTGCAAAAGACTGGATGGGCCCAAAACACTACTTATCTTTCGTCGCACCTTTCCATAACTTGACCCAAACTTCTGTAGACCATTTAAATGTGCATGGGGACAACTTTTAGAACACTTGAACAAGACCGATGGCAAAAGACATTGTGCAATATCAAAACCAAGATTTCCACATTTATTAAAACAGGTTATTGGCAAAGGAGAAGCAGACGTAAATCAGGATTTAAGGCATATTGTATCGTGCCCCTTGATAAATGTGCGGTCTTAAAGAAAATTGCGTCAAGTTCTGTTTGTAATCACTTTTATGTCATGTGCGTAACATCTTCAATGACCCACTTCAGAGCATGCGAATCGATTCAGGAAGCATATCACGTCAAAGGAGAGCAAAAATTTGCGCAACACCTGGGAAAAGTGTCTCAGGTGTAGATCGTTCTGATGAAGATTTGGGTAGGTCTTCCAGTTATTATGCCTCAAGAAAAAATAATTCAAGCACATCTTCAGATAATATTGATATAGAACATCAAAGTGAAAATGACCTAAACTTTATGAACAAAAACGAAAGCGAAAATAAATTTTTCTACAGCCGCGCGCAAAATAACTAATTACTAAATTCAAATTAAATCGCAAAATCGACGAATGCTTCGGATCCTTATTTTATGCTCCAGAGCGTACATGAAAAAGAAAATTCTAACTTTTTCCGTCGCGTGTGCTATGAATAGTCATGGCAACCGAAAATAATTAAATGACATTCGTGCGTTTGTTACAGTTGTTGCTGGCACTCCTGTCCTAAATATGCCCGAATATAATAATATGTTAAAAATGACAGTCATTTGCAAATTACAGAATAAGTATGGAGAAAAATGTGCATTTAATTTTAAAAAATGGGGCTGTAGAAAAAGTTCTGTGTGTTTTTCGAGCGCAAAGTAAGATTGCCGTTTTCGGAAAATTACCGCGCTCCGTTACGCGTCGCGAGGTAACATTCTTTCTCAAGCGGAAATCGGTATCTTTACGCTCTAAAAACACAAATAACTATTTCAGTGATCTCCGATGAATTGTCACTTGGTTGTTTTTTGAGAAAGGAAAGTTTATAGAATGGCAAAATAAAAAAGAATATTTTACAACTGTGCTCACCGAGTCGCAAATAAACGATTGCAAGTTTCTCTGCAGAAGGAAAGTATGGCAGGGCCTGAATATCTTAAAGAAAAATCACGCGTTTGGTACTTTTAACTGGCCATTTTCTGCGTTTAAAGTCAATCAAAGTAGTAGTAAATGTTTTATTGAACTTGATGTATCTGCATAACTGTAATTTAACTGGACACCAAATACTAGGGAAACTTGAAGATTCCTTTATTATATTTATAGATTTTCAGTTAAATATTCTCAACTGTTATAAGCTGTTTTTTACTTTCTTTTATTTTATAATATAGGTTTTAGGAGTTTTGTATTTTTGCCTACAAAAGTAGTATAGCTGATTATTTTCTAAAATTTTCGACCGTCTTTATATTTTTTAAAAAAACATTTTTAAAAATGTCTTCATTATAGATGGTTTTTAAAAAACACTAATAGTTTCTCTATTCATCTATGTATGTCATAACTAACCCTAACTTAGTATATATGTCATGTAAATAGCTCAAATCGTAAAATTTGCGTTAGTGTCTGAGTGTTCTTGATGACCCCATATTTGGGTAAATAGAGACACAAAGGGAAATTCTAAAAAAAAGCTACCTGCATTTTCTAATTTATTTGCTCTTATTGCCGAAGTTACTACTCCGTGCCATAAGTCTTTTAGTTGAAACTTGGTTCAAATATGTATTTTTCCTATTTTGGAGAAACACAGCTTAGAATATGCCAGGCTGTCCCTATTCATCCCGTTTTGCAGTATTTAGGAAATTGAAAATGTATTTAAAAAATGATTAGTGACTTTATAAATGAACATTATTCCATTCCCCCTACTACGAGACTACGAGGAGAACAATTTTTATTGGTCGATGTATTTAACCTACTGTGAAATATTTTTCTCTCGGTTAATGCTAGTTTGTTTCTTGAAGTCCGAATAACTTTGTTCCTAGAATAAGAATAATTACTCTGGTTCTTGTTACAGTCGAACTAACAATCGTCATAGAAATATTTGAAGAATAAAGCTTGAAGAACCTGGACCAAAGTTAAAATACATACATGGGCGCCGGCAGGGGTGCAAGGGGGGGAGGGCAGTTGCCGCTCCTGGAATAATAAAATAACGCTTAGTATAAAAGTACATTTCAATTGCATTAAATTTTACAAAAACTAACTACATACACATTATTTTTGTTGCCCCACCCCTGAAATTTGTTCTGCCGGCGCCCATGAATATTTATTGAATAAAACAAAAATAAGGCAAGGCTACTTTGATTCAGTTTGATTTTATTTTTTTAGAAGTGCCTTATATTACACACTCTGTTCGCGTCAATCTACCTAAAATCCCCCCCTCTAATCGGAGAGCCAGTAGCAAAAAATTGCTATGCTATGACTTTCCCTAACCTTCTGAAGATGTTGAAGTCTCTCCGATGAAAAGAAAGATCTGAAGGCAGAAAGATCCGTTTCAACCTCAGCCGAACCAATACCGTAGGCGTCGTGGAAGCGATAATATAACTTACGCAAGGACTCCACGCCACTAGGAGGTCCATCCGAAGCTAGAGCTAATTTCATGCTAGTGTTGGTGTGCCCTTCAAAACACACCCTGGAAGGTTGGTCATGAAGATAGGTAAGGAACAGCCGAATAGCCTTTAATATGGAGGTGTGCCTCAGTCTAGCCAGCAAATAACGTCCATTAGCCGCATCCGAATCTCGCGACAGCCACACTATAGGTGGAGTCATCGGGCCCATATCCAGCCCACTATTCCTATTCGCACTTTTCTCCACAACAACCTCCAAATTCTTTAGCGCAAGAGACTAACAGACAGCCAAAGCTTACCTGTCAGGGCCAACCCCAACAGATCTCACCCCTCCAGATATATGTACAGATGTTGAGTCAGAGCGTGGTGGTAGGCTTCGGCCGTCCAAAGCGTCTGGTACGAAATGTTGATAGCCAGTGGACGAAGTACTTGCTGCAGACGGCGATACCTTTAAGGGCGATAAAGATGAATTGGTAGTGACTATTTCAGTACCCGGCGGCCACATACTTATGTCCTTAAGCTGCTTTAGGTGGCTTTTTTTCTGCACACCACTCTTGAAATCGGAGTGTGAACAGTTCTTATTCTTCAGCATTGGAAAGCATCCGATAAAGTCAAGAGTTCCAAGTTTTTCTTTGGCATAGTGTATAAGCTGGTTTGCTGTATAAGGAGGTCGGCTCTTGGACACTACCACATAATGCCAGTCTTCTTTTATGGGAGATATGTGAGGTGTAGCAGCAATGACTTTAGGAGAAGTAATGACTTTAGGAGAAGTAATAACCACTGTGTCATGATTATCGGTATAGACACACCGACCGTCTGAGTCAAAATCGATTTTTTTACTCTTGGTGGGATATTCCTAATGATTGGCTTATCTTTGGCATCCAGCTTTTCTATCGTGAGTGCCATTTGATTTACACTTTTTCGCATATCGCCCATTTCCTTCAATAACTCTTCCTTTGATGAGTCGTGAATTTGAAGTTTAACAGACTCAGCCCATAAAAATAGATGACAGATTGAATATATCTTGCTTCATTTCCTTAATCGAATGGAATAAAGTTTCTTGTCTATTATCAGAGAATCTGGTATGTAGGCTGTGAATGTCATCTATTTTTGTGTATAAAATTTTCCATTTGGAGTCATGGTTACTCAACGTGTCGTAAATTTCAGAAATGATTGGAAGAAGGTGATTGTTCTTCTTTAGACAGGTTCCCAGAGCTTCGACATTTTCTAGAGAGATCTGCGATCCTTGTAGCTGTGACACCTTGTCGTGAAGATATTTTAACGTAGGAGAGTCACAAACACTGCAGAGAAATCTAATATTGTGGTACTTTTGTTGGTAGAGCACCTTTGTTGTTGCCTTATGCAGCCCAGTACAAAAATTCCGGCGACACTCCCCACTACAGAGAAGTTTATATTTATCCTTTTCTGCGATGATTCTCTGGCAGGAATCACACTTAAACTTAGCCATTTCGATATTAGTGTTCAATGATTTTAGATAAAAGTCAATGGCAGTGAAGTTTGTCTAAACAGGAACCTATAATATAACAGAAATTATAAATTAACCAGGAACACACGCTCACACGCACCGCGAAAGTTAGCACGCTGTAAGGTTGAAGTTCAATAAATTTAAGTAAAGGTAAGGGTCAATAACAGCTAGACAAGGTCTAGGCAATTAAATTGCGAAAATCGAAAATAGCTTTTTACCAGTTTCAACGTAGAAAATGAACGCTCCCCACTAGTATTGGTTACCATTATAGCAGAAAAACGAATACATTCATTTATATTTGGAAATGAACATGTTAGTTTATTTTTATGCAACAATTTTACTAAATCTTTGGGACTTTAGTTTCATCACTTCGTTCGTTTAAAAAACTTTTAAAGTAATGCACTCTTTTCGAAAATATTCGTCTAAGGTCCGTATAAGTGTCTTTCAATTTTTGTGCTTTGAAACACTAGCTTCGTTGCCCAAATTTTTGAAATTAAACAAAAATTCGAACAGATCTGAACATGTTTTGTACACTTCGGATCTATGATTAATTTCTGTTTGAAGATAGTCAAGGATGGAAAGCTAAATCTGTGATGTCATTGTCTCTCTAGAACTTAAAATATCTTCCGTATTTGGTTCCTCTAAATGCCTCTTTCTTTTAGTTCTACCCGAGAAGAAGAACCGTAGAGAAGTGACAAAAGCCGTGAGCACCTTTGAAGTTGGAGAGCCAAGTTCAATTTGCCGTATGCGACAGACGACCGGTTTAATACACCGAGAGAAAAGTAATGAAAGCAAAAGAAATGCTATACACCGATAAAACATGTATTTAATTTAAAGTTTATTAGAACTATTTAGAAATGTATTATGAATAGTTATCTTTTAGGATTTAACGGTTTAACTCATTTGCCGCGTTCTTACATTTTTTAAAAATCTTATTGTCCTTCATCTTATTTTGCTTCACTTATTTAAAATGTCGTAATATGAAAGATTTAGAAACGCCAAAAGATATAAAATAGAATCCATGTAAAACCGGCACTGATTTCACCGTTAATTAAACAAATTATACTCTTTGTTCACGTATCATAAAAGTAGATGTTAATCTGTTAACGAATCGTTAAATTTTTTATAATCCGTTTTAACAATTAAACCATGCAAATTATTTTATTTGATTCTAAAATGATATGTGATTATGATCATTCTTAAAACATGCTTGTTAAAAACACATTTCTTTTTTTTATAGACTCATGAATTAATTAATTTTTATTTAATATGAATATTTTTTACGTATTAATTAGTTATTTCTATTTTTAACACTTAAAAATATGTAGTTTAAGATACTTAGACGAACCTAATTTTATTTTTTGGCAAGTTATGTTCTGTGCTGCAAAACAATCCTACCAAATAATTATGTTACTAAAAAAGAACTAATCATAATTTTCAAATGGAACAAAAAAACAAGACAATTTGCTTTACAAAAACATGTAGAAAGTTTTCCACTTAGTTTTCATTCCGATCCATTTTTTTAAATATTTTTCTTAACTGTGTTCATCTATCATTCCCCGTTAGAATAATGTTAACAAAGAAAATTTATAGAAGCTGTACTTCTTTTTGCTATTTGTTTTCTTTTAAAGGCCAACAAGACAAATGTATGTCATGTTTTTGATAAGAACGCCTGTAAAATACAATTTACCGATCTAAAATATAATCACTGTGTCAAAAATAATATACTATTGTGATAAATATATGAAAGCAAAACTGAGCGAGAGATGTCAATCGTGCTAATGATGCCGCAGAACCACAGCAAATTAGGCCTCTCAGTGTTCACCGTCTGCCTCCATATGACGCTCTCAACGCTCTGTCATATTTCCCTATAAAAACCTTGTTGCCAGATTTTTGACTGTTTACTCTTTGTTCTTAAAATATTCATAAAAAAGGAATTAAAATATTGTGAAATATATCTAGGTATATTTGCCGATAATTTTCATTTATGACATACCTAATGCAAGCTATTAACACTAAAGTAGCATAAAACCGGCTGGAATCAACGCCATCCCATGAGTAATTTTATGCGACAGCTTTAAAGAGTTTTTGTAATTCAGGATTGGGTTATTATCTACCACTAGCAAGAGATAGACATAGAGATAACAAAACGGTTAACTAGGGTAAAAGTGGCAACATGGGGCTCTCGGCAATATTCCTAATGACTTGCACACGCGGTCGCATACGTACACTGCATGAAAACGCACATTTTACACCCTAAATCGGGGTAACGCTAATATTGCAAACCTGCTTGTTTTACACATGTTTTCGTATACAGGGCATTACGTTTACTGCTGGCGTTCCGCTCGAACAAGTTTAAAAGAGTAAATATTTGCTATCACACTTCCGTCAGTTAATCCACCAAACAAGATGTGAGGCATTAGTGTTGTACTAACTAAGTCTTTTGTTGAGATAACTACTGTTTCTGCTTCACCATGGAACATTTAAGTCAAATATGAATATTCTTATATTCATATCATATTTGACAAAATGGTGAAGTTGGAGAGCTACCTGTTCAAATGGCAAGGACATCAACATTAGTCACTCAATAAATTAATCCAGTAAGCTGAATAATTTGTAATTTTCTAGAAAAACCTTGATCTTTTCCGAGAATTGCCAAAAAATCATTAAAAACATGCTTTTTTACCCATTTTTGTAGACACACAATTGATTTTTTAAATGTGTTTTACGTATATTTGCTTTAATTCTACCCATTCGTTTTTTATCAAATTCAACTTATAAACTATATTTTCAGACGAAATTTTATATTAAGTTTTTTTTTTACAAAAATACAAATAATATACAAATGGTTATAGAAAGAGATAAATCATTATATTTTTCAAAAAAGCAATAGGTTTAACACAATTTCGACAAAAAAAATAATTTTAGCTCTATAATATTCAGCTTTACCAAAAACTTGACGAGGATAAAAACCCCTATGATAAGAGTACTTAACGGGCCATGGTACTTAAAGCTTTGGGAGCAAGCTATTCTATCAGCAATTTTACCTGCTATCCAAAAACAGAATCAATGCTATGTTTCAGCTTTTCAGGAGCAGGATGGAGGTCCATCTCATTTTTATATATTCGTGAGAGAATTTCTTCATACTGCATTTCCCAAACGCTGGATACGACGCGACATAGTGAAGTGATTGAATGGACAACGCGTTCTTCTGACCTGATTCCAGGAGATTTATTTCTTTGAGGTTATTTAACGTCAACAACGCCCTAGTTGAGATTGGCAAAGAATTACCAATATCACGAGCGACCTTTCAGCTGTTAGCATAAAAGTTTTTTTTCAATAACCTTAGATCTTGGGAGTCTTTAAAATCGTATTAGATCCTAACTTTATAATAAAATGTCCGTGCTATTTTATGGCGTGTGCTTCGAACAGACCATTGCTTCATTGTGAACGTGTTTTTGAGGTGAAAACTTCTTTAAGCGTTGGGTTTTATTAAATTAAATTTTTAACAAAATATCAGTGGCGGCTGGTACATAAGTGCTGCGGAACTGCAGAACCACCAAAATTCTCCTATATAATAAATATAAAATCTAAAGCATAAAAATATAAAGCCACCTTAACAACAAATAAATAGCATGCATCGCATCTAAACACTAAATAGCAGAAAAATATAAAGCCACCTTATACTGGCGTCACGAGCCGAACTCTGAATATGCGTCGCATCGCTCTGCTTTGTTTTCCTACGCTTGTCACTTGTGGTCATTCATTACTTATTTGGTCTATTGTTTCTGACTGCGAACTAGATACGATACCCCCGCATGTTCCCGCGCCGCCCCTTGTCATCACTTTTAACCGCCGAAATTAACGCAAAATTGTGCTGCATTCGGGCAGAACATTTCAGGGTTGTTTTTCGGAAGTTTGCATTGTCGGCTGTCGGCTTATTTTAGATTTATCTCCGTATGTTAAGTGTTTGGTATTTGCCGTTTAGATTGATATCTTATTGTGTCATCCGAATCGGTATATTAAAATGGATATCATTTATAATCTAATCAACGTTAAACCTTTTTTTAAGTACCTACTCTTTTGAGGAAAAAATAGAACTGAAACAAAGGGGACGTCCACTGCCGGATATTACGATTGAAAAAGGAGGATCCAGTGGTGGAAAAACTTACAAAAGACAGTTTAATCGCGATATTTATGCCAGAAACGGATGGGTATGCGGATGTAATAAAAAAATGCGCTTTTCTGTTTCCCTTGCATACTATTTGGAGGTGACAAATCGTGGACACAAGTCGGTGTAACGGATTTAGTGCATTTGAGTGACAAAAGAAAAAACGTGACACATGAAAACATCACTTGCACAATCAAATGGAATATGCATTATTAGGTTCTCTAAATATTAGGGAACAACTTGATTCCGCATATTGGACAAATATTCAAAAACACAATGAAAATGTATGTAGAAATAGATATGTGCTTTCAAAAATTATAGATTGTGTTAAGTTTTGTGGTGTTTTTGAATTGGCCCTTAGGGGACATGACGAAACAAAAAATCTGATAACCCTGGAATTTTCCGTGGCCTAATAAACTTTACTGCTGAATTCGACAAGACTTTAGCACAACATTTGGAAAAATCAACAGTTTTTAAAGGCATTTCCAAAGGAATCCAAAATGATATTTTAGACTGCATGTTAGAAGTATGCCATGATCGAATTTTGGAAGAAATTCGGGAATGGCCGATGAAACAACCGATATTTCAGCTAAATCGCAAATGGTTATAATACTCGGATATTGCCGAAATGGGCAGCCAGTAGAACGTTTTTGGACTTATTTAGTACTTTCAAAATTAAATGCAGAGACTTTAGCTGAGAACATTTTAAGTGTTTTGGACATTACTCTAAAAAATTCAAATGACAAACTAATTGGTCAAAGTTATGATGGAGCACCTGTCATGTGTGGACGGCATGCTGGGGTTCAAGCCCGAATCAAGGAAAAATATCCTTTTGCACACTTTGTACACTGTTACGCGCACCAATCAAATTTAATAATGTCTAAAGCTTGTTCCGATAGTTATCAGGTTAGACTTTTTTTTTTGGAAATTTCAGTGAAATCCCCACCTTTTTTAAAAATCCACCACAACCGGTTGCAGTGAGACAAAGCTGCAGAATAATTATTCATGGCGCTCCAACTCGCTGGAACTTCAATATTCGAACCGTCAATGTTGTTTTTGAGCATCGTGAGTCTTTTATTGATTGCATGGAAGAGATAGAAGAAACTTTTGATAATGCCACCATTTGTAGTTCAGCATCTTCCATTCGACGTATTCTTATAGATCAAAATTTTTTATTTTGGTTAACATTTTTCCATCACATAATGCCTCATGTAGGAAAATGTATGTATCGAAACCTTTTTTTGTAATGAAATATTTTTGCTGGGCGAATTTCTAATTCACCATTTTAGGCCGTTTGACCTTGACAAATGTCAAAATTTTCGCCTGCGGCGCATTTTTGCACCTCCGGCGCCCTCCCACGGGTATATTCAATTGTTTCAATTTTGCCTCCCCTGAGCAGCACTGCCTCTTTAACAGGCCACAAGCCGCCACTGCAAAATATCAAACAAAAATAAAGGTTGATCAAAAATATTATATTAATGGTTCAAATTTGCTAGTGCTTTGCAATTGGTAAAACGACTTTTTCTAATGACGTTTTGTATAAAATGTCTAATTTGACAAGCAACGGATACCAAATGGCTAACTTTATATGTAATTTTTAATTTTTTCAAGCAAAAACTGATAAATAAATTCTTAATTAAATTAATAAATTTCCATTTTTAGACGACTGTAAGGTGTATACGAGATTTCCAAAAAAACATAAATAAAATTGTAGTCCTATAACAGTCAGAACTTGACGAGGATAAAAAAACTACATGATAAGAGCACTCAGCGTGCCATTGTACTTAGAACTTTGAGAAAAAGCTATTGCGTCTGCAATTCTAGCTGCTATCCAAGAAAATACTAAATACAATGTTCCGGCTTTTCAGTAGGGTGAAGGATGGAGGTCCCTCTCAGTTTTATATATCCATGAGAGAATTGCTTCATTATGAATTTCCTAAACGCTGGATAGGTAGACAGGTCATAGTGAAGTGAGTGACTTTATTCCACGAGATTTATTTCTCTGGGATTATTTAACGTAAACCACGTCCTAGTCGAGATTCGCGAAGAATTATCAATGCCATGAGCGACCTTTCTGCTGTTAGTCTAAGAGTTGCGTTCTGTCAAGTATGTATAACTTTTTAATAAACTTAAGTCCTGCTAGCCCTTAAAATCATATTAGATATTAACTCTTTGACAACACTTCAGTGTTTTGCTCGTGGTGTGCTCTAACTACTGGCCATTTCTTCACTGTGAACATGTTTTCGAAGTGAAAACTTCTTTTGGCATTGGGTATTATTAACCTGAATTTATAACAAAATATGTATCAAATAAAAATAAATGCTTATAGCCCGAGAAAATCAACTTAGGTATACGACTACAGAACTCTCAATTTTCCCTGGAACAGCTCGATAAAAGGCTAGGGTCATACGACAATCATGCAGGTCTCTAAACGAATAAATAGTATTATATTTAGCTTGACGGACTAGCATAATAGATGTAGGATTAAAGGTGAAATAACTGATTTTATTATACTAAATTGACATGTAACTATGTATAGGAAGTGCAACAAATAGGAAAATGTGATCATAGCATTAAAATAATTCGAAATTGGCATTTATGCGAAATCAGAAGTTATAACAACACGATTAAGTAATCGCGAAATGTAGGGCTAAAAATGACACGAGCGACCTTTCAGCTGTTAGTTTAAGAATTGCATTCTGTCAAGTATGTATAATTTTTTAATAACCTTAA